>LPNX010654386.1:195119-302073 GCA_001517045.1 Pseudotsuga menziesii
AAAAATAGATGTAAGAGTCTCACAACTCATCACCGTTAAGAATCCTCCATGTTAGCAGCATTAAAGTCACCATCATTACCACTTATATCTCCTCGATCCTCCTCCTCCTCCTCCTTTATATCCAATTTGAGAACTACATATCTTAGTGGAGGATGGCCCCTTAAGAGGATCATCATCATAAAAAGTGATTGTATCTATTACCATTTCATTAAGATCCATGCTAGATAATTCCAACTCAACACTATTGCCCAAATCTAAATAATCAAGAAAAACATCCCACATCTTTGTCTTTCTATTCAACCACTCCTCACTTTGCATGCAAATAAAGCGAAGATTGGGGTTCACATACATTGTTGTTTTTTCCCTAGATTGTGAAAAAATACCTTTCATAGAGGGAATAATTATCTTTTTTTTATTGGGATTTGTAGTCTGATGTACCTAGGTTGTCAAAAGAAATTTTGGTTCTATTAGTTATCCTAACCTTTATCAAGGAATATCTTAGGGGCCAGTGAGATATATTTGTTTTGTGATTGTTTATTCCTTTGGGATTGGGTTATGTACCAACTTTACCATTTTAATGGGATAAGACTAATGAGTCCTTGATATGATCCCATTCTACATGTGATTATCACCATCACTGAGATGAACAGGACATGCTTCTATGAGACATTATCAATTATGAGTTATTTGTACTAATAAATTATTCTCACTTCATAGTCGTCCATGAGTGACTAAAAATACTATTGTTAGGTGTATCTTGATCAAAAATATATTTCTAGTAGTGCCAACCAAATATACACACCCATAGAACATAATTTAGGCCCACATTAAACCATAGCCATGCTTTTGTAGAAACTTTAAAGAAATAGTTGTAATACTTTTTGAGAATGAGAGTTTGTTATCATGTTGTTTCATTTTGAAAATTTTTGTCCAATACTTTTAACAATAATTCTCTTTTCCCTTTGTCATGATGTCTCCTCCATATGAGGAGGGGGTTCAAACTTCAAACCAAGGTTAAAACGGGGTTTTATGCCAATATTTTTACTTATAATTTTGACACTACTAAGTTATGGGGAAAACATTCACCTAAAAAGTGTATAGTAATTACCCTTGAATGTACAACTTTTTGTGTTTCTTATTTTACCCCTATGTGAAAAGATTTGTTTTCCCTAGTTAATGATATAATGGTGTGCACATGAGCACCCTAACAAAACATTAGCCCCTTTCGCTCCTCCTTTGTCACCTATATGTTCAAGAACACTAAGATCATTGTTGCATTTTAAAATATTGGGATGATATATAATTTCCATTGATCTTCCATTTCCATTTCAATGAAAACCATTCATGTTTCCATGGGAGGATAAAAACCAATATACAAGAAAATATATAGACATAAGTTGGAAGGGAATTTCATTTTCCAGAAAACAATTTTGTAATTAACTGTAAATTGCCAACACACTCCATGTTGTCAATGTTGAAATATTGTAACTTCGAACAATATTCTAAATGTATTTTACTGATGTAACCCATGGGAGATGTCTTATTCCTTCATCGGGATGTCACTATTGTATCTTTTCATCATAGAGTCATGAGGTATAACCTCCATTGTAAGTTGGTTCAATAGTACCCTCTTTAATATAATATAATATTGTTTTGTGTCTTCCTAGGTGAATTGGACCCAATAAGTTTGTTGGGGCCTACTTGTTATGGTAAAAGTCAAGTGTCAGAAAGAGTATAAATAGAGGAGTTGTGTTCCTCATTTGAACACACACACTCAATTGTGTATAGTGCATCAGAGAGAGAGAGAGAGATTTACAAGGAGGAGGAGCAACTATTTGGGATTTTATCTTTGTACTATTGATACATCTATATAGAGGAAGTTTTGTTGGGTTTTTCTTCCCCTTGAGGGCTTCCCAGGATAAATCTGTGTATATCTTGTGATTGTTTTTCTTTTAGTGATCTTGCATATGATATTATTTTGAAATTGAATTGAATACTAATGATATCTAGCTAATCATATGAAATCTTAACATGGTATCAGAGCTATCCTAAATAGAACAAATTTCACAAGGTGAAACTCTCTCTCCTCTCCTTTCGATAAGAAATTAGGGTTTCTGTCAAAGTTGGAATTTTGAAGATATGATTGCATAGAAAGTTGCACCTTCCTAGAGCGTATCTATTGAGACATGGATGAAATTTTTTGAGTGGGTATATATCTAGGACATTCAAACCCTAGTTTGGTTTTGGACCAGAAAATTGTAGAAAACCAGAGAACCAGAAAACTATAGAAACTGCAGATTAGAATCTTGTAAGTCAATTTTGAAAGGTGAAGACTTGGAATCTCTAGAAATCAAGTGTACCATTAAACCCACCTTATTCAATTGCATCTCCTGGTAAGGTCAGTTTTTCATTTTGAGAAATTTCATTATTTTGTGACCTTCTGGATAAGATGGACCCAAGCACTAAGCTTGAGAACAAACTTGAAGGCATAGAAAAATTTCGAGCATGGAAATATAGGATTGGACTCATTCTTAGAGAGAATGATCTTGAAAAATACATCAAACATGAAGTTGAATAAGTATAAGAAGATGAAGCTAAGGAGAGGAACAAGAAGGACCTAATTAGGGCTATGAGGATAATTGTTGATTCTATCAAAGATCACTTGATTTGTCAAGTGTCATACAAAGAGAATCATAAGGAAATGTATGATGCCCTATCCAGAATGTATGAAGGAAGGAATATCAAGAGAAAGATGCATTTGAGAGATCAATTGAAAACCACCAAGATGAGTAAAGGAGAATCCATTCAAGACTACTTCACAAGGGTCTCTTGGTTCAAGGAGTAACTAGAAGCCATTGGATACTCCCTTAATGAAGATGAAATAGTGATGAATTCTCTCAATGGTCTCACCATACCTTGACATTATTTCATCCATACTATGTGTTCTAGAAAGGAAAGCATGAAGTTTGACATTGTATGGGAAGACTGCATCCAAGAGGAAGCTAGCCACCCAATAGAGAAGCTCTACTTAAAGAATATGATCAAGCCCTAGCCACCCATACCAAAAGAGGAAGAAGTCAATATAACTTCAAGAAGGTAAGCCACAAGGAGCCTCAAAATCCCAAGAGGTTCCAAAGGAGAAGAGAAAACAATCATAGAAAAGACTACTCTCAATTTCAATGTTACAATTGTCACAAGAGAGGACACATTACCAGAGAGTGTCCATTGAAGAAAGAAGAATATAAGAATAAGAATAACAAAAGACATCATGCACATCTAGCTGAAGATGAGGATGAAGAAGAAGAAGAGGGACCTCAAAGAAAGAAAGAAAAAAAAGAAGATGTAAAAGAGTATGTATTATTCTCTGCATTCTCTGGGTCTATGAAGCCTGGAGAAGATACATGGCTTATTGATAGTGGTGCTTTAAAGAACATGAAAGGACAGAAGAAAACTATGTCAATAATTGAAGAGGAGAACTCTCCTCAGAAATAACATTTAGGAGATGACTATCAATATCCTATCAAAGTTATTGGTGAAGTAAGCTACAAGCTTGACTCTGGAAATTCCATGAGGATGAAGGAATTCTTATATGTACCAGGTTTGAAGAAGAACTTACTTTCTATCTTAGAATTAGATAAGAAAGGATATATGGTTTCATTTATAGATGGACAAGTACTTATGTGTCCCAAAGGAAAATCAATTGAAGATGCAATTGTCATTGCCGAAGAAGGAGGATTATATAAACTGAAAGGACATTCAAAAAAATCACTTGTTCATGAGACCACTAGCTTAAGTGAACTATGGCATAGGAGGCTTGTTCACGTTAACTATAAGGCATGTTGGGACACGTACCCTAAGGATTATTAGTTTTGGTAACTCCACGGTGGTTGAGGAAGTTTGTAAGCAGAGTCATAGGCCAAAATAGTCTTAGGGGTGTCGGGGTAAGTCACAACTCCTTTTTGTAATAAACCCATGGTTTAATCTATGGTTTAGGGTTTTGGGTGCCCATGGTTTGAAGCCATGGTTTTGTAATAGCGTGATGTATAAATAGGCATTTTTGTAAATAAGAAAAGTTAGGCTTTTTGATGTAAAGAAAGAAAGGCGAAGCTAAGGCTGATTATGTAAGGAAAGGTTAAGTCCCAGCTGTGTGCGTGGACGACCTCTGCAGCTGTGTGCACAGGGGGTTTTGGTTGTAAGAAGATTAAGGAAAGATCTGCAGCTGTGTGCGCAGAGGCCTGCTATTGTGTGCATGGCTTTTAAGGACTGAAGGGATCTGCAGCTAAGTGCGCAGATCAAACTGTGGTTTTGTAGCAAGTTGAATAAAACGTAGTTTGTGGACATAACCCCTACAATGGGGGTGAACCACGTTATATCCGGTGTTGTGGTTTCTTGTGTTGTTTATTTTTCTGTTGTCTTTTATGCATTCATAACTGTATACATTTGATAACTTAGATCACTGCTAATAACAAGCTTCGCTGTGAATTCCCCATAGCAGGTTAAGCAAGTCACGGTTGTTTATCTATCTGTGAAGTTGTATATGAGTGAATGGAAAAGCTGTGTAATTGTTAATTAATAAGTTTATTAAAGGCAAAGGTACAGTAATATCTCTCTCTGTTTGCAGAAACCTGGTTCTGTGGCACCCCATAGCTGTTTCGGGTGAGACTGCAACTTGCGCGCAGGTTATTGCCGAAAGGGCCAACACTGTGGGTCTTTGTTGGTGTGACATAAAAGGAATAAACTCGGGTCTGCCCTATTGCCCAACAAATTGGTTCCATTGCCAGTTGAACTCAGTATCTGCTCAAGAGGGGTTTACGTCATACCTCGAGGGCTATGTTCTGGAGGCCCTCTGCGAAGGAACTCGGGGATTGGCTTGATGAGACTTATCTGAAATTTGCAGAGAAAGAGAATACAAATCCGTGTTGTAGCGCACGTGACTTTTTACAAAGGTATGTTTTTTGTGATGCTTATGAAATTTTCTTTGGTAGTATCCACATAGAGTTGCACCAGTGGTTGTCTAGATTAGCAGAGAGAAAGACGAACTTTCAAGCTCGCTGGGTTCCCACGTGGACCCCCACAAGGGTCAATCTTGTGCAACACATGAACAACGAGGTATCCCACGTTGTTGATTTCTGGACGACGTGAACATTGGAAGCCTTCGTGACAGAGTTCGCCATTGACACAAGTGCCTCCTTCAGCGAAGCTGAACGGCAGTTCTTCAAAGGCCCCCGTGGTAAGTTTTTGAATTCATTAAGCTTGAGGATTAAAATACTATTGGCTGAAAAGGGTATATTGTTGTTTGAATCAGACTGCTAGCTTAGTAGTACTAACATATGTTTGCAAGTGCTAATACCTTCGACAAGCAAAGTGGTTTGCTGCGAAGTGGGAAAAGGTACAAAAGAGATTTTGACTCCTATCCCTTAGGTTAGGTTACCGTGTCTTCCCCTATAAATCCTGAAGAGTCAGACTCTGAAGAAAACCATTCGGTTGGAAACCCTCTGGTCACCCCGCAGCAAAGCTCTGTTACCCCTGAAATTCCATCGCAGTCTGACAGTCAACCCAGCCTGCATATTCCGGCCACAGGTCAATCTGCCCCCACAAACCCCCCCCCAATTGACATCCGGTCCCCCTCCCAACCCTCCTAGAACCCCCATGGCCCACCTAGTTGATGACATTAAGCTCCCCATATTCAAAGGCACGGGATCAGAGGACCCCGAACAGTTCTGGTTTTCATGTGAAGCAGTATGGAATACGAAGAATATTACAGACCTGGATGTGAGAACCGCGCAGCTCATTACTTCTTTCCGAGACCGGGCTTTGACCTGGTTTATGAAATTCTCCAGTACTTAGAGCCCTATGTTAGATGAGATTAAGGCAGCAATAACCAAAGAATTTTAGAAGCCTAAATCAGAATCGCAGAGCATCACTGAACTCAAAGAGATTCAACAGCGGTGTGGCGAATCAGTGTGGGACTTTGACCAGAGATTCAAAGTTCTACTGGACCAAGTTAGTTTTACCATTAGTCCTACGCAGCATAAGGAATGGTTTATCACAGCATTATTACCACATATCAGAACCCCGCTCATGCAACAGAAGGTTGTTGACCAGCAAGAAGCTCTGGAAATTGCAATGAAGCTTGAAACTGCCCCCGTCGGAGACGATTCCGGTATTGCTCAAATCCAAGCGCAGCTAGCAGCAATGGCCCTGGAGCTTCACGATATAAAGAATGCTAAAACTAGTAGAGAGGAGGTCTGGTGTACGCAATGTCAGACAGAAGGTCACGATAGGGACCAGTGCCCCGTGGTCAGAACTTACCTAAATACAGGTGCACCAAACCAATTCAATCCCGGTGTTCTATATTGTGAGATTTGTCGAGCCACTGGCCAACATCGCCTTGAAAACTGCCATCTTCTTCAGAGATATGTTCAAGTTCCCAAGAACCCCTACTGTAAGTTCTGTAAGTCAGTAGGGCATAATGAAGAGGAGTGTCGTAGCTATGACCTCATGAGAGAGCGCATCTTTGACACCTACTGAGTGCAAAATGAAGCCCAGAATAGTGACGGCTATGGTTACCGTGGTGGTGCCTCCGGAAGAGGTGCCTTTGGAGGCCGCGGCCGTGGTGGTATGCCCGGGAGAGGTAGAGGCCAAGTTGTGTGTTACAATTGTAACCAAGCTGGCCATTTGGCTCGAGACTATCGGAACCCCACCACAACCTGTCGGTATTGCTGCGCAGTAGACCATGTGATTGAATAGTGCCCCCAGCTCATAGCAAAGATTCAGGAAAACAAAAGTGGCCCTACCCAGAATATTCAGTTGATTTCCATTGAACAGAGACCTACCGCAGCCATCAATGTGGTCATCCGGAGTGGAGCCACGACGCACATTCAAAATACGCAGAAACAACCTGTCGAGGTGGGCGTGCGTAAAGCCTCCGAGCATGTCCCAGCACTTAACACTGCAAAATACCAAGCACCAGTCAAGGTGTCCTAGTGCGATATTGTTGACCCTCGCACAGCAGTAGTACCTGTGCGGCAACCTCAGCAGGCCTCGCAGCTGCAAGATGCTTCGACGGATAAAGTAAGTACACTCTCCTCCTTTTTATAGAGTTGTATGAAACTCTTGAGGAATTAGAATTCTTTAAAGGAGCTGCAAAAAGTTCTTGAGGTCATAGACCCTCAGAGTGGAGTTGATCAGGAGAAAACTGTTAGTCATGTCTGAAGAATGGGGAGGGAAATGAGATTGAATGTTCAGATAGGGGAATATGATATGACTGATGTCATTTTGGATCTTGGATCAGAAGTTAATGTCCTACCCAAGTAGACCTGGGGACAAATGGGAAAACCTTCCCTGGCTTGGTCACCTATACAACTGATATTAGCTAACCAGCAAAGGATTGTGCCCCTAGGGAGACTTCTTAGTGTTCCCATAGATATTGATGGGGTAAGCACTCTAGCCGATTTTGAATTTATTGAGATCATTGATGACAGCAACCCTTATCCAGCCCTGTTGGGAATCGAGTGGGCCATGGCCAATGCTGCAATCATCAACCTTAAGAGGAGACAGATGACCTTCGAAGGAAATGGTCTGCGTGTTATCATACCCCTCGACCCATCCCAAGGAGAAATATATACAGAACCGATCAGAGACGAAGGGGAGGAGGATACTCTGGACCACATCTACAACATTACAGCCAAGGAAACAGACTATGTCGAGCCTGATGTCGATGGCATAATAGATTGGAAACATTGTGATAGCTCCTGCATGTCTGATTCAGATGATGGTCTAGAGAATTGGCAGAATCGATTGTATGAGCTACATGGCCATAGGTGCGTGCAAATCACTAAGTCTCTTAGATGCCTTAGTGCCCAGCCCAGAGATTTTCCTACATATGTTGGGTTGATAGACCCTGGAGTATTTCTTGCACATTTCTCAGAACAAGCACTTCCGTCACAAAGAATGCAGACTCTGGAGACCGCATTAGGAGCTCCAGCAGCAGGGTGGACCGATCACAAAACGTCTACTCCCAATTGGGGAGCCTGCCAGAAATTTCTGCGCCTCAGATTCATAAACCAATTCCAAGAGGTGGGAAGTAAGTTCAATGGGAAAAATAGCCCTCAGGAACATTTGAGGCACAGTTATGCAGCATGGGCTAACATACCTCGCGAGGAGTGGGTGCATAAGTTCGTGCACACCTTGGAACCTATAGCACAAAATTGGTATATGGAGGCTGAGCTCCGACACGAAATTGAATACCAAACCAAGGGGCAGCACCAAGAAGCTAGTCCATCAAACCTAATAGTCCTATCGCCGACATTCCTAGGATGGGTCGAAGGGAAATACTGTGTCGAGGGTGCTTGTTGTCACGAAGCTCAAACCATGATTCTGCCGAAGACCAAAAACACAACGAGGCTTAAAATCCAACCGTTGGGAAGCAGCCAAATTGGTGGCGGTAGTGCTTTAATTGCCTTAAATGCCTGTACTAAGAAGATTATCGAAAATCGAGCTCCACTTGGACAATATTTTCATTAGATTCGGTGCCTTCAATGCACTGTCCTACTCAATTTGATTGATGGGGTGCATAAGAAGATGCCTCGGTTAGGGAAAATTGTATTCTGCATTTCTTTCAGATTTACGAGTGAACCCATGACAATAGAACGAGAGCTTGCCGATTTAGTAAGGGAATTCTAGAAAGAGGGTCTGATAAGCTGCTCTAATCGGCCGCCTGCCTTTGTTCCCTGTGGAGAAGCTCACCCAGCACCACCACGGCCGATGCAGACACGGTCTGCCAGGAAGAAGTCCAGAACTGAAGTGCGCTCCAAGCGAAACCAAGACTGGCAGAGGCAAACAGGGAAAACGCTAACAGATCATCCTATGGATCCCACCAGTTCAGCACAGGTCCCGGTCGGGGGTAGGGAGAACATTGCACCGCCATGGCCACCGTATCTACAACCTGTTCGACCAGGTGCCAAGCTACCCCGTCGAACAAAGCAATTCACGTTAACCACACCCTCGCAGCCACAAGGAGTTCAGCTGATTGGAAGCATGACAAGGAAGATCAATCGGCTTAAGTATAGTGATCACGACACAAATGACCATGGCAAGTTTCCACAGTTTGAACCAGTAGAATACCTGCACCGCGTCAAATACCCAGATGATAAGGTGACACTACTGGAAGTCCAACTGTGGGCGGCGGGCCTGGACAAAGCTGGCCTACTCAAGATGCTTGATATTCCACATTTCGGTCGCGGCATACATGTGACCGTAGTGGCCAAACAGTTGCTAGCGTTAGTGCATGACGACTATTTATGGATAGGGGACCAGCAAATTCCTATTGACGCCGTACTCATCCATAAGATCACAGGTTTACTAATGGCAGGACCTGATCTGGGAACTAAATTTCCATCAAAACATGAGGATACAAAGCTCGCGCAAACTATGAAAGAGCGGTTTGGCCTGACAAAGGGGAAACGGGGGTATCATACTTCCACGATTCAGGAGCAGCCCATTCGCTTTGCAGCTGAACTCTTAGCCTGCAAACTCATAAGGAAATGCAGGCCAACTGAAGTACCTGCTTCGGTTATCCGGATTGCTATGAACTGTACTGAGGGGTATACGTACAATTGGGCCGCATATCTTGCGAAGGAATTCCTGGAGGATTCTCACGATGCACAGGAAAAAGGTAGACCTTTTCATTATTCCTAGCTATTAATACTTATTGCATTAGTTGGGTGGAAAGAACCCATCGAAGCTCAGTTTGTAGAAGTAAACCCAGGCATGCCGGGGGCAGTGAGGTACGCCTCCCTATGGATATCCTCAGATAAGGTATCTCAGCAGATGACGAACACTGTGTTCGTCTTTTATGCCATGAGTATCCACTATAAGATTGTGCAAACACCACGGCTTACCAATGAGTTGTTCGCTAAATATGAGGGCACCGCGAACTTCAGTGCTGATATACATCATGTCTTAATTCAAGCTCGTGCCGATCCCCAACATCAATGGTTTAAATTACCATATGTAGTCACCGAACCAGATATCACGGGTATAGTTCAGCAATGGCTGGCTGACTGGTTGAAAGATATAGGAAAGAAACCTTCTATTCCAGTTCCCCTAGCTATCAATATTGGCGCAGGTACCAGTCAGGCGCAGCAGCAAAACCCATTAGAATATAGCGAAGACCTAAGTGATTCGCAGCTGAATGGCGATGGCCAGGGCGGAGATGGCAGACAGGATGAACAGGACGAGGAGTCGATCAAGACCATATCAGATCCCAACCCAGCAACAAAGTGCAAGTCACCTGAAGTAGCAGAGGTAAACAAGCCGCAGTCCCGCAAAAAGTCAAAAGCGTCGAAGGACAAAAATATTGAAGAAGAAGCCACTATAACGCTGGATGAGCTGGAGAAAGCTCTAGAAAAGTCTACAGGAACGCTTACTAAAAAATGGTCAGAGTTTGCGAAACTGCATCTTGCTGGGCTCACAGGTATAGCAAAGAGGGTTTCAGCGCTCAAAGACTTAGCAGCAACGTCAACGATCAGTACTGCGGCAGGTAGGAATACAGCACCCATGCAGCAGGATATTAGGCAATGGCCACCCAGAGATAGCCAAGGCCAAGTATCAAGCGCAGCTCTGCGATCGATCGATGCAGATTCCCGGTCCCAGAAGAGTATGACCGTAGGGATCGATTATACAAAGATGTCCATGTCCGAATTGCACCTCTGCCAGCTCGCTATTACAAAGGAGATCCATGCATGAGACCAATTGTCTCAAATCCAATTGGAAGACACCTTAAAACAAAACAAAATCTTCGCAGCACGACTCGAAGAAGTAGCACAACAGAAGAAGGATGCTGAAGATAAAACAACTACACTGCTATGAGCACTGGACGAGGCATGTCGGAGTCTTTCTGACTCCGACATACAAGGAGAAGAGGAACCAGAGCATAGAATAGCTAAGCTGAGAGACTATGCCCAGCAATCTTGCAATGAGATTGAAAGGTTGAAGATAGAACACCAGCACCAGATCGCAGAGCTTCAACTGCGCATCCCTCCTGAGACTCCACCAGAGGTCCGAGAACAGCGCCATAGGGACATCATGGCTTCAGCCGCAAAGATATCAGATAATGTGGCCAACGTCGCAAAACTGATGGAATACAGCATCAACGCATGGGCGAACCTACAGGACCATCCAGATGTAGGTAAGATCCAGGAAACCATCAAGTTGCGCCAGGACGAATTAGATGCAGTCAGAGTTGAAGTCAAGACGCTGCCACCTATGCAGAAGATGGCTAAAGTCAAGCGCAGCAAGGAACTTCAGCAGGAAATTGAGTCCTGTAGGATGAAGGTAATGCTGCTGGAGAATGCGTTACAGCCATTGGTTGATGAAGCATTGGAATTGAGTAATACTGCAGAGAGCCGGCTCGAACTTTTGAAGACCTATGACACTTTTGCGCAGGAACGGGCCAACACAGAATCATCCTCAGTGTTACAAGAGTTGGTGGAAAAGGAGAAAGCAGCTGACGACATACTACACAACCTCACCCGTCGCTTCCAGACCCTCGCGCAGAAGATTCTCCCACCAGAGCCATCGCAAAGTGTCCCGGGACGGGCCACTAGTGAGTCTTAGGGGCCTGTTGGGACGCGTACCCTAAGGATTATTAGTTTTGGTAACTCCGTGGTGGTTGAGGAAGTTTGTAAGCAGAGTCACGAGCCAAAATAGTCTTAGGGGTGTCGGGGTAAGTCACAACTCCCTTTTGTAATAAACCCATGGTTTAATCCAGGGTTTAGGGTTTTGGGTGCCCATGGTTTGAAGCCATGGTTTTGTAATAGCGTGATGTATAAATAGGCATTTTTGTAAATAAAAAAAGTTAGGCTTTTTCATGTAAAGAAAGAAAGGAAAATCTAAGGCTGATTATGTAAGGAAAGGTTAAGTCCCAGCTGTGTGCATGGACGACCTCTGCAGCTGTGTGCGTAGGGGGTTTTGGTTGTAAGAAGATTAAGGAAAGATCTGCAGCTATGTGCGCAGAGGCCTGCTACTGTGTGTGCAGCTTCTAAGGACTGAAGGGATCTGCAGCTGAGTGCGCAGATCAAACTGTGGTTTTGTAGCAAGTTGAATAAAACGTAGTTTGTGGACGTAACCCCTACACTGGGGGTGAACCACGTTATATCCGGTGTTGTGGTTTCTTGTGTTGTTTCTTTTTATGTTGTCTTTTATGCATTAATAAATGTATACATTTGATAACTTAGATCACTGCTAATAACAAGCTTCGCTGTGAATTCCCCGTAGTGGGTTAAGCAAGTCACAGTTGTTTATCTATCTACGAAGTTGTATATGAGTGAATTGCAAAGCTGTGTAATTGTTAATTAATAAGTTTATTAAAGGCTAAGGTACAGTAATATCCCTCTCTGCTTGCAGAAACCTGCTTCTGCGGCACCCCATAGCTGTTTCGAGTGAGACTGCAACCTGCGCGTAGGTTGTTGCCGAAAGGGCCAACACTGTGGGTCTTTGTTGGTGCAACATAAAAGGATTAAACCCGGGTCTGCCCTATTTCCCAATAAGGCACTACCCTATGTGATCAAAGTAGTAACAGTTTTACCAGAATTGAAGATCGATCATGAATGAACTTGCAAAGGATGTGCAAGAGGAAAGAATATCAATAATCCATTTCCAAAGAGTGAAACAAATACTAAAGGTACGTTGGAACTAATTCACTCAAATGTATGTGTTCCAATGCTCTGCACATCTTTGAGTGGTTTTCAATATTATTTTACATTTATTGATGACTATTCAAGAAATACTTGGATATATATCTTGAAAACAAAGGATGAGGTATTCAAAAAATTCAAGGAACTCAAAGCCTTGATAGAGAATAATTCAGAAAGAAGGATCATGACACTTAGAATAGGCAATGGTGGATAATATAACTCAAAGGGATTTGAGGTATTTTGCAAAGAAGCTAGAATGAAGAGGGAACTAACCACCCCCTACAATCCTCAACAAAATGGTGTTGCAAAAAGAAATAATAGGACCATTATGGAAGCAATGAAGACAATGATACATGATCAAGATATTCCTATGCATAGATGGGGTGAAGCAACAATAAAAACAATTTATGTGCAGAATAAACTATCTCATAGTTCCCTTGGATTCAAAACTCCCGAAGAAATGTACACAAGAAAGAAGCCTGAAGTGATCCATCTCAAGATATTTGGTTGTCTAGTATATGTTCACATTCCAAAAGAAAAGAGAACTAAGTTAGATCCTTTCAGAAAGAAGGGAATATTTGTTGGATACAGTGAAGTCTCCAAGGCCTTAAGGATATACATTTCATGATTCTATCACATAGAGATTAGTAGGGATGTAGCATTTGACGAAGAATCAGCTCTCAAAAGATCTTGAAAGTGTAATCATCAAGAGGTACATGAAGAGGATGTACCTCCCAGAAAAGTAGAAGCTTCACCCTCTCCTGAAAGTGAAACATCAAAAGACCATGATACGCTAGAACCTCAGGAACCCATTACTATGGACATATCATGAAAGAGAAATCTTGCTTGGGTAAGAGAAATCATACAATAACCAAAGAAGTATGGAGATCTAGAAGGGTCCATAAGAATAAGAAGGAGATCAAAGACATTATCCAGTTATGTAGATTTGTTGTGTGATCTTGTAGATCAAGAACCTACCAGTTATGAAGAAGTTGTACATAAGAAAGAATGGGTAGAAGCAATGCCATAAGAATACCAATCAATAATGAAGAGTTATGTTTGGGATATAGTACCCAAACCCAAAGGAAAGAGTTTGATATCTTCCAAGTGGATCTATAAGATAAAAAATGTAGCTAATGGGAGCATTGAGAAATACAAGGAAAGGTTTGTGGCTAGAGGATTCTTTGAGAAAGAGGGAATTGACTATGAAGAGATAATTGCACCAGTATAAAGGCACACTTCCATCAAGACCATCATGGCACTTGCATCCATGATGAAGTTGAGCCTACACCATATGGATGTGAATACAACCTTCCTGAATGGTGTTATTGAGGAAGAAGTGTACATAGAACAACCACAAGGATTTGAAGTCAAAGACATACGAACTTATGTATGTAAGTTGAAGAAGGATCTATATGGACTAAAGCAAGCTCCTAGAGCATGGTATGGAAGGATAAATAGCTTCTTGATGATCATGGGATTTACCAAAAGTAAATTCAATCCTAACCTTTACTTTAAGGTTATGGATGATGAACCTGTCATATTATTACTATATGTGGATGGCTTATTTTTGACAGGAAATGATAAACATATTGTAGATTACAAGAAGAAGCTTTCTAAAGAATTTGAGATGAAAGATATTGGATAGATGCACTATTTTCTAGTCCTATAAGTATGGCAGAGGCAAGAAGGAATATTTCTCAACCAGGGAAAGTATGATGTGGAAATATTAAAAATATTTTATATGTTGGATTGTAAATCCATGGCCACACCCATGGATACCAACATGAAGTTGTATTATCTGATGAATCATTAGAGTTAGTAGATGTAACTCTGTACAAACAGATTATTGGGTTGTTCATGTATCTGACGAATACTAGGCTAAATATATGCTTTGTTGTGAATACCCTAATTCAGTGTCTAGTTAAACCTAGACGTGTTCACTTGATAGATGCAAAGCATGTGATGAGGTACCTAAATGGTGTTAACACTAAAACATGTTCACCTAGCTCTCAATGGTCTAAACCATATTCATATATCATATTCCCATCATATTTCCTTCATTTTTTACCTTCACAATTGTATTTCCATTAAAAATGGTCCAAAACACCATTATTCCTTCCCATAAATGAAGGGATGATGAGCATTCATTGTGATTTATCCCCACTATGTCCCAAAAGGGTAAAAAACCCTAAAAAAGAGAATGGGTGAAAAAACCATAGTTAAATACCATTGACAATAAAATACCATGGGTCATTAACTTGGGTCAAAAAATCCTAGGACCATACTATAAATAGATTGTGAAGGACTTCCCCAAAAAACTTTTTGCCATTTTCCATTGGTCACATCAATCACTTTTATCCATTATTCCCATATTTTTCCATGCCATTTACGACGGTGTACATTTAGTTCACTTCGTACCCACTTGGATCCATTGCCCCCATTTGACAACCAATTGTGGAAGATATTGGAGACCCAAATTGTGGAGCTGTGGAACCACTTCCAAGTGTAGGAATATATTAAACCCACTCACAACTTAGGATAAAATAATTATTCATTATTTGATTAATCATTCACCCACTAGCTTAATTAGTTGGCATCCACTTGCACCTTAAAGTCAATACATGCCATCTATATCCTAGGAATGATTTATTTCCAATTCTGGTTTGATCTTGACCACCTTTTGACCATCCAGAATTAGTATACAGGACTTTACAGTAGATTCTGCTTTATTCTGCTTTTTCTACTTTTCCTGCTTTTCTATGGATAAGATAAAAGCTAATCAACTAGGAAACTGGGAGCTTTTGTTTCCAACCCATCCTCCATTATTTTTTCTCCATTTTATAGGATTATCATGTTATTTCCATCTCCTTGAAAACTCACTCATGATTTTGCCAACTTGTGAGGTCCTTGATAGATTTAGTAAGTGCTTTATCCACCTATGGGGGTTTTGCTATATTTTGGTAAGTCAGCCTTTTTGAGCTTTATGAGTTGTTTCCATACAATTCGATTTTCCTATGAGGGATGTACTATTTATGTACACTATTATTCATAATTATTAAATGGAAGGATACACACCAATATTCATCTCTTCATTCATGTGATTCAGTCTCTTTTCTTCTCTCTATTTTTCCTGTGTATGCTTGTGAGAATTCTTAGTAGAAAGATCTATTTCTTGTGCTTATTTTTAGCATCATTGCACATAGCATTGATCTATTATTTATACATGGTATCAAAGCTACAAGGTTGATCAAGTTCGACAGAGTTGAGGAGCGCTTCCAGTCTCCTATCCCTCTCTGAAGAAGAGCTTGTCTAGCTTACAAGATTTTCTCCTAGTTTGTTTTGCAGGTTGCAGAGAGTATCTCTTAGAGCATATCAACAACTTCAATATGGATTCAAAATTTCCTCTACTATCTCCTTTCAACTATGCTGATTGGAAGCCAAAGATGAGTGCATACTTGAAGAGGCAATGTCTCTTTGATGTCTCCATTAGTGCATTAAGTGAACCTGAGTCTTATGAAGAGAAGATTGATTGGATAAATAATTGTGATAGAGATTATGGAATTATGTGTTTGGGAATGTCTCCAAATATATATCATCTCATAGATTCTGCTGAATTTCCATTTGAGCTTTGGAAAATTTTGGACAAAGCTTTTGGTTTGCAGGAAATTGAAGATGAAGCATGGAGTGAACCTAGCATCTCCTCTTGTTCTCTCTCTCAATATTTCTTGGCCTCTACATTCTCTAATGAATTTGATCATGATGAAGAAGTTTCTCATACATTTCATGTTTCTGCTACCCTCTTTCATTCGAATGCTTCCTCCTTCAATGAAGAAGCAAATATTGAAGAGCCATCTTTTTCTGTGTCTCTTGAAGGTGATTTTTATTCTTGTGATACTATTGATGAAAAAGAAGTAACATATGGAGATTCTGCTGATATTCATTATGATCCTATAACCCATTCATTGTTCTCTAAATCTCCTATCTTAGATTTTGAGATCTATGTGCCAAATTCTTCACACCTCTTGCATACCTCTCTCATTGATGGTGCGCAACCCAGTGACTTCCAGGATGTTTGCTTAGCCACATCAAGCCTTATTTGTGTCATACCACTTGCCTTACTTGATCTCATGTGCTTCAGCATATCCTCCTTTTTTCTTGGCATGAATACTCAGAGCCTTCTTGAAGATTGTGAACATCTCATTGTTTCCTCCTTTCATACAGAGGATTCATTACCAGTGTATTCCCATGAGTCTATTGATATGCTTATATGTGATCCTTTGCATTCTGATTTAGAAGCATATTTGCAGGTTGATACACATATAATACCACCATCCATACCATCTACCATACCTCTGAATAATCCAAAGACTATACAAATCCCAAGCTCACTAGCTGATTCCTCATTGGTCTCTTATGCAGTGATATTTATCTTACATGGTTTGAAGTCTTTCCTAACTTTCAGTGGCTGGTTATCCATGTCCTTAGTCATATATGGACTGATATTAAACATGTTTGGATATATTCTAAACACTTATGGTTCAGATCTTATGCCCATTCATCATTCATATTTTTACACCTATCAGTTTTCCCCAGTTGCTCATAATTTTCCTAGTCTAGCCCTATATCCTCATGGAGCCATTGAAGCCTTTGTACTTTCTGTTCCATATGATAATATTTCTGATATATCAGAGTTTCATCAGCCTCATATAAGATCTATATAGGTGCTACATCAGACTGGAAGATTGACATGTGATTCACATCACAATTTTGCAGCTATTCAGGGAATTGGGTGTGAAATAAATTGTCTTAATTTTTGTACTCTTTGGAAAGGAGTATGCGCAGATCTCTTTTCCATTTCATATTATGTTTGCATATCAGAGTTTTACAGCAGAAAGAAGCATTCAGATAATTCTCCTACTTCATCAGTTGATGAGATACAAGGAGTTTCTCCTCTTCCTTCTTCCAGGTTCTACACTCCAGCGCATGATCATGGAGTTCATGATTTCTTCAGCAAGTCCTTCATCCAGAAGCAGTTCAGTCAGCTCATTAAAGTGAAGATGAAGATATGTTGAAGACATATTTCAAATTTTATGCCGTGTCCTATCTTGAGGGAGGATTTTCCCCATGTGATTTTGCCTCTTTCCTCACTTTTCTGGACATAATAATTGTTAAAGGGTGACCATAGCCTTGTTGATGGGCCCTATATGCATCTATATTTTTTGTCATACCATCATAAAGTCAGACTTATAGGGGGGTGTAGGAATATATTAAACCCACTCACAACTTAGGATAAAATAATTATTCATTATTTGATTAATTATTCACCCACTAGCTTAACTAGTTGGCATCAACTTGCACCTTAAAGTCAATACATGCCATCTATATTCTAGGAATGATTTATTTCCAATTCTGGGTTGAGATTGACCACCTTTTGACCATCCAGAATTAGTATATAGGACTTTACAGCAGATTCTGCTTTATTCTACTTTTCCTGCTTTTCTATGGATAAAATAAAAGCAAGTCAACTAGGAAACTGGGAGCTTTTGTTTCCAACCCATTCTCCATTAGTTTTTCTCCATTTTATAGGATTAGCATGTTATTTCCATCTCCTTGACAACTCACTCATGCTTTTTCCAACTCATGAGGTCCTTGATAGATTTAGTAAGTGCTTTATCCACCTATGGGAGTTTTGCTATATTTTGGTAAGTCAGCCTTTTTGAGCTTTATGAGTTGTTTCCATACAATTCGATTTTCCTATGAGGGATGTACTATTCATGTACACTATTATTCATAATTATTAAATGGAAGGATACACACCAATATTCATCTCTTCATTCATGTGATTCAGTCTCTTTTCTTCTCTCTATTTTTCCTGTGTATGCTTGTGAGAATTCTTAGTAGCAAGATCTATTTCTTGTGCTTCTTTTTAGTACCATTGCACATAGCATTGATCTATTATTTCTACACCAAGGACGACTATGGTGGCCTATTTTCATAAAGGTGTGTTCATTTTTAATTTCTTGCATTAGTTAGTTTATATATGTGAAAACCCTAAAAAATATTTGCTATTGTTATCTTGTTTATTTTGTTATTATTGAACTCTTCCTTATGCTCTAGAGGAGCTAAGGTTGGTGCTTTTACATGTAGTCGGGGAAAATCCCTACTATATTTTTGGCGACTCCACTCGTTCGATCGATACATATATTTATTTTTGCAAGTTTTTCTATTGCTTTGTTCTCATTTTCTTCCCTCAACCATCACAGATCTGACCCCCCTTGCGGAATATACGAACCAATATTGCGTAAGTGCATGCCCCTTGTCCCTAGCTGGTAGTCTGTTTTTCAAAGTGTTTTTCATTTGGGCCGAGTCACACCTATCCAGCTGAAAGTTGCGACCCAGTCACACCTTTTTTTCTAATAAGTGTGACCCAAATTGTGAATTTTTCCTCGATAAGTGATGCCTCCATCAGAAGCCCAGATCGATCCCGTCTCGATGTTCGAAGTGACCTCAATCACTACAGTGACTCGACTTTGAGCGACTTTTCTTGCTTAATCCTCTGTTTTGTGCGACTTGGCTCTATTGACTATTTTTCCTCCCTAGATCGTGACTGTTTCTCTATTCTTTGTGACCCCAATAGTGCTTGTTCCATCGACAGGTGCGACCTACAATTTTTTAGTCTATTTTAGTGCTTCAGATCCCTATTTCAGATCCCCTTCCTGTGTCAAACCCTTTACCAACATGTTTCTATTCAGATCTGATCCTTTACAGCCCCTTGGTATGTTTTGAGATCCCATTTACTTGGTTTGTTAGCTGTTCTAGTCGAGCTTTCTGGTTAAGACGCCATGTATGTTTCCTACATTTGATTAGTTCCTTTTACTGCTCATTTACTTCAAGTACATTTTATTTCTGGAAGAAAAAATTATTTTGCATCATATTTACTATTCCTTACTGCTTTTTATCTGCATTATATTTTCATCTCGATAGTGATATTGCTACATCTTTGTCGTGGATTGTTGGGGTTTGTATACACATCAGTTGCACACATCTCACACCATATAAGTGAAAAATCTTGGTTCATGACCCCAAGCAAGCCTTAAACAAATAACTTAATACAACCAACATTTTAACCTCATTTGAGGACAAAACAATATCATAGATAAGTTAGGACATTCAAGATAGGCATCCAAATAAAACCCCTCCATCACTTACATCTTGAGACATAGTTGTTGTCCATTGGGGGAACAAAATCCTCTCGTACTTGTTGACACAGTCACAACCAGTTTGTTGGGAGGTCCTCTCCTCAGCAGGAGTAAGCCACAAATGAAGGGGTTTTGAAAGTCAGGGTGTAATACCACACTCCATCTTGCACTGAAGGGAAAACCTTCACCATCCTCCTCATATCACCCAACTGGGAGTCAAGGGTCAAAGGGATTGAGCATCAGTAAATTGAATGGACGTGTCATGAATGAGGTAGACTAGTTTCCATTCTTATAGGTCTCTTTTACCCAGAGGTACTTCTCGATAGTGGGATTCTCTTAGCCTATATTGTTCTTCCATTTCATATTGTCTGACTATGATTTCATCACCCCACTAAGGATACGTTTTGTGAGGGGCTTGCAGCTTGCAGTTAGGAGTTTGCTTGCACTATTATCCCATAGAGTAGTGCGTCATTTTATTTTATAGGTAGTGTTGCTTATTGGATTTTGACCACTTTGTTGTAGCCTTGCCTTGTTGTGACTCACTGTCACAGTGTGGTTTTAGAGATTGTTGTTGGCCTATGAGCCACCATTTCATATGTTGTCCTTCTGTACACTTGACTGTAGTTTGGTTTTTGAGCGTTCGATTGATACTCTCAATTTTTCATTCATTACACAGCACTCCATCACATCATTGTAGCTCACCCACGCTACTCACATAGGATTAGGGGGAATACCTCCCAGTTCGGTTCCTTGAATCATCACTGTCAGATCCATATTCGGTATTGTTCACCACCTTCAGAGCCACACACGACCTCTAAGCATTATTCAGATTTAGATGAGTCTAAACCCACCTTATTCACTACTCCATCTAGCCCCATGGCTAGTGCACATATTGATCCCTTTCAAGAGGGGATTATTAGTATTAGGATTATGTCCACTCCACCTATCATCACGGGTTCCCTTCCATTGGGCCGACAGGCCCTGGTCCTAGTGGACCCCTTGTCACTGCACACACTGTTGCTGGTTCACTACCCACTAGTGGTTGTCCCATTTGAGCCAATGTGGTCACTACCATTCAACCATTTATAACTTGGGTAAGTGGGCCTTCCACATATGTTTTGACTATTCCTACCATACTAGTGACTTTTCCTATTGTCGAAATTAAACCTTATCCACCCCCAATTATGCATGGGAACTACGTTCCTACTACCATCCGTACCATTGCTGGTCCTTCCCAAGCCACTCTCATTTCTAGTCTACCTTTTATGGCTAGTATGAAACTACTTGATTTGGCATGGTTGACCAATGACCCCACTCGTCATCACCCACAATGGCCTCCTATGCCTAGCAAGATTTCCTCAAACATCCCCAAGTTTGAGGGTAAGGCAGGAGAGGATCCTCAAAATCAAATTATGTCATTCCACCTATGGTGTTCATCTATAATCATAGTGGATGATTCCATCTGGTTGAGGTTGTTCCAGCGCACACTCATGCATGTTGTGTTGGTTGTGGAGCCTAATCTTCCAGATCCAGAGATATTATTCAGTTGTGATTGTAACCCAGGAGTACTGTACACTCGTTCCCCCTACCTTGGGGTTTGGGGCAGCACCCTGAAAAAGGGGGTTGGGGGGTAGCGCCCTCGAGAAAACAAGGGTTCGAGGGCGGAGCCCCCAATTTTTTTTTTTGGGGGATGTGTGTTGGCCAACAATATTGCAGACCCATGGTATTGGGTTAACCCTAGAATTTTTCCCATGGTATTTCCCCTATAAAAGAGAGCATTGTAAATCGACTGGATATGGTATTGTATTGTACTGGAAGAGAGACTGTGAGAGCGTGAAGAGGAAGTGCAGCAGTTTTGCTGCAGGGTGTATCCCTTCATCTTTCTGGACTGTAATAAAAGGACTAGAAATTTTCTTTGTGGATGTAGCCCATCATTTGGGTGAACCATGTTATATTTGTGTCTCTCTGTAATGTTTTAATGTGTTTTGCATCTTGTTTATTGATTTAACTGTATATTTGTTATTGCTCTGCGGTCTTGTTTTCTAACAATTGGTATCAGAGCCAAAAGGTCTATTTGGTTGGTAAACTCACAGGAAAGAAGCATTCCTGGTTCGAGTGGGAGCAATGGTGGAAGAAGAAAAGTTTAGGGTCGAGAAATTTAATGGCCAAAATTATTAGTTATGGAAGATGCAAATGGAGGACTATCTGTACTAGAAAGATCTGTACCTACCATTGGGCGAAAAAGCAAAACAGCTGGTGGCTATGAAAGATGAAGAATGGGAGGTTCTTGACAGAAAGGCACTAGGAACAATATGGCTGTGCCTCTCTTTGTTGGTGGCCTTCAATATTTCGAAAGAAAAAACAACAAAGAGTGTGATGAGCGCATTGAGTAAGCTCTATGAAAAACCCTCGGCTTCTAACAAGGTATTTTTAATGAAGTGTTTATTTAATATGAAGATGTCGGAAGGTGGATCTGTTGCTGACCATTTAAATGAGTTTAATACACTTACCAGTCAGTTAAGTTCTGTAAAAGTGAACTTTGATGATGAGGTTAGGGCTCTTCTAATATTGTGCTCATTGCCAGAAAGCTGGAATAGCTTGGTCATGGCTGTAAGTAACTATGTCCCTAGTTCAAACACTCTTAAGTTTGATGATGTTGTTAGTGTTATTCTTAGAGAGGAAATGCAAAGGAAAAGCACAGGTGAGACATCAGGTAATGCGTTGACCATGGAGAGTAGAGGGAGACAAAACGAGAGAGGAAGGAGCCCAGGAAATCACGGCAAGTCTAAAAAGGAAAGATCCAAGTCCAGATTCAGAAAAATAGAGTGTTGGAACTGTGGTAAGAAAGGACATCTAAAGAAAGACTACAGAGAACCAAAGAAGAAAGGTGAGAGGGAGCAAGAGACTACCCAGGAAGCTAATGTAGTAGGTTCAGAAAAGAAATCTGATCTCAACAGGGCAGTTGGGAGATGGCGGCTGTTTGTCTGCGTTTGGAAAAACGTGGTGGAAGGTCACTAAAGGATCAATGGTAATTGCAAAAGGAGATAGGATAGGTACGTTATATTTATGTCCTCATAATACTGATTATTATATTTCTGTAGCTTCCACGGAAATAGGTACAGCATTGTGGCATCATAGGCTTGGCCACATGAGTGAGAAGGGGATGCAGATTCTCCACTCAAGGAAACTGTTTCCAGATCTGAAGCAGGTAAGTTTGGAATTTTGTGAGAACTATGTTTATGGAAAACAAAAGAGAGTTAGATTTCTCAGGGTTGGGAAACAAAAGAAGAGTGAAAAGTTAGAGCTTGTCCATACAGATGTATGGGGACCATCTCAGGTACAATCTCTTGGTGGCTCTCGTTATTATGTTACTTTTATTGATGATGCAACTAGAAAAACTTGGGTTTATTGCATTAGACAGAAATCTGATGTGTTTGATACTTTTAAGAAGTGGAAAGCTTTGGCTGAGAATGAGACAGAAAAAAGGTTGAAATGTCTCAGATCTGATAATGGAGGCGAGTACTGCAACAAGGAGTTTGACAGTTACTATTCACACAATGGGATTCGCAGAGAGAAGACAGTCCCTGGAACACCCCAAGAAAATGGTGTGTCAGAAAGAATGAACAAAACGATCATGGAGCGTGCAAGGTGTATGAGATTGCATGCAGGGTTGCCCTTACAGTTTTGGGCTGATGCTGTAAAAACTGCTGTTTATTTAATAAACAGAGGGCCTTCAAGCGCTTTGGATGGTGGCATTCTAGAGGAGGCATGGACAGGTAAAAATGTAAAATACTCATTTCTGAGAACTTTTGGTTGTGAAGCATTTGTCCATATTGATAAAGATGATAGAACAAATCTTGAGGCTAAATCCAAGAAATGTACCTTTATTGGATACGGGGTTGATGATTTTGGTTATCGCTTATGGGATCTTAAAAATCGCAAAATCATTAGGAGTAGAGATGTAGTATTCAATGAAAAGGTCATGTACAAAGATCAGTTGCAAGGAAAGAAAGAAGAAAAGGAAAACACAGAGTACACAGTGTTTGATGAAATCAAAGAAAATGAAGTTCCAAAAGCACCAGAAAATCAAGAGTAGCAGCAGGTACCTGAAACTCCTGCAACTGTAAGAAATTTGTCTACCAGGTTAAGTAGACCCCCTGAACGATTCTCTCCTTCACTGTATTATTTATTGATGAATGATTCTGGTGAGCCAGAATGTTTTGAAGAAGCAATGCAAGTAGAAACTAGAAAGAAGTGGGAGCAAGGCATGTATGAGGAGATGGACTCATTGGTAAGAAACCAGACTTGGGATTTGGTTAAGTTGCCTACAGAAAAAAGGGTATTTCAGAATAAATGTGTTTACAGGTTGAAGGAAGAATATGGAGGAAAGAAGCGGTACAAGGCTAGACTTGTTGTAAAGGGGTTTGCACAAAAGAAAGGTATAGACTTTGATGAAATATTTTCTCCTATTTTTAAAATGACTTCAATTAGAACTATTTTAATTCTAGTGGCGTTAGAATATTTGCATCTTGAACAATTAGATGTAAAAATGGCCTTTCTCTATGGGGATTTGGAGGAATATATTTATATGCAGTAGCCACAAGGGTATGAGGTCAAAGGGAAGGAGAATTTGGTTTGTAGGTTGAAGAAGAGCTTGTATGGCCCAAAGCAAGCTCCAAGGCAGTGGTATTTAAAATTTGATAAGTTTATGACAGAACAAGGTTATGATAGATGTCATTATGACCACTGTGTTTATTTCAAGAGGCTAGGAAGATATATTATCTTATTATTGTATGTGGATGACATGCTTGTTGCAGGGTCTAACATGCAGGATATAAATGTGCTCAAAAGAAAACTAGCGAAATCATTTGCGATGAAGGATTTGGGTGCTGCAAAGAAAATCCTTGGTATGAGAATAACAAGAGATGGAAAAATTACAAATTAACATTGTCTCAAGGTGAGTACATAGAAAAGGTGTTGCAGAGGTTTAGAATGCAGAATGAAAAACTAGTCAGCACACCTTTGGCAAGCCATTTCAAACTAAGCAAGCATATGTGTCCAGAGACATAGGAAGAGATAGATTACATGTCCAAGATTCCCTATTCATCAGTAGTTGGGAGCTTGATGTATGCCATGGTGTGTACAAGACCAGATATTGCACATGTAGTGGGAGTTGTGAGCAGGTATATGAATAATCCAGGTAAAGAGCATTGGAAAGCAGTACAGTGGATTCTTAGGTATTTGAGAGGTACCACTTCTCATGCATTATGTTTTGGAGGTTCAGACACTATTCTACATGGATATGTTGATGCAGATATGGCTAGTGATAAAGACATCAGGAGGAGCACCACAGGGTATGTGTTCACTATAGGTGGAACAGTAGTAAGTTGGATTTCAAAACTGCAACAGGTTGTTGCACTTTCAACAATGGAAGCAGAGTATGTTGCTACTACAGAGGCTAGTAAGGAGATGATTTGGTTACAGAGGTTCATGGAAGAATTGGGTAAGAAATAGGAGAATAGTAGGATGTATAGTGACATCCAGAGTGCCATTCATCTTGCAAAGAACTCAGCTTTTTATTCGAGGACTAAACATATAGAACTCAAGTACCACTTCATAAGATATGTTCTAGATGAAGAACTGTTAAAACTGGAAAAGATTCACACTAGCGAGAATCCTGTAGACATATTGGCAAAGGGAGTAACCAAAGATAAATTGAGTTCCTGCTCAGTTTCTGTTGGCCTTAAAGCATGAAG
The DNA here is from genome assembly GCA_001517045.1 of Pseudotsuga menziesii. Taxonomy (NCBI): domain Eukaryota; kingdom Viridiplantae; phylum Streptophyta; class Pinopsida; order Pinales; family Pinaceae; genus Pseudotsuga; species Pseudotsuga menziesii. Next base: position 220,776 of record LPNX010654386.1, read on the forward strand.
GTGAAAAGAAGAAATTTGCCAAGTCTAAGGTCCAGCAAGTGCAGTAGTGGTGGAGTTGTTGTGATTAGTCTCCAAGTGGGAGATTGTTGGTTGTGGAGCCTAATCTTCTAGATCTAGAGATATTATTTAGTTGTGATTGTAACCCAGGAGTACTGTACACTCATTCCCCCTGCCTTGGGGTTCGGGGCAGTGCCCCAAAAAAGGGGGTTCTGGGGCAGCGCCCCCGAGTCACAGGGGTTCGAGGGAAACACCCTTGATTCACGGGGGTTTGGGGGAAACACCTCTGAGAAAATGGGGGTTCGGGGGTGGAGCCCCCAAAATTATTTTTTTGGGATGTGTGTTGGCCAACAATATTGCGGACCCATGGTATTGGGTTAACCCTAGAATTTTTCCCATGGTATTTCCCCTATAAAAGAGAGCATTGTAAATCGACTGGATATGGTATTGTATTGTACTGGAAGAGAGACTGTGAGAGTGTGAAGAGGAAGTGCAGGGGTTTTGCTGCAGGGTGTATCCCTTCATCTTTTTCGACTGTAATAAAAGGACTGACAAATTTCTTTGTGGACATAGCCCATTGTTTGGGTGAACCACGTTATATCTGTGTCTCTTTGTAATGTTTTAATGTGTTTTGCATCTTGTTTATTGATTTAACTGTATATCTGTTATTGCTCTGCAGTCCTGTTTTCTAATATGTTGTGGCCAAGTGGTATATCGAACTTCCTCATGCTACCTACCCTGACTTCTCCTCATTAGTTTCAATGTTCCTTCAATACTTCCAGTTACCCGTCCATTATGACGAGGGAGTGGAAATATTATTATCCTATATACAGAACACAACTACCCATATCACAGATCATATCCATGAATGGCGCCATTTCCATAGCTTGTGTAAGATCTAGTTAGATGATAGGATCTTCGTAGATCGATTCCTCAAAACCTTACTCCCCCCTAGAGCCAAGGAAGTTGCATTTGAGTACCTGCAAACTGAAGAGGAATCCATCCTTAAGGCTCAAGAGTTTGATATGATATATGCCCAATTCGGTTACCTATATACCATTATACTTGATGCTCCCCGTGCTACCTCCACACATTGAGATACGTCGGGGGCATACCATGTTGCTAATGGAGTCGTCATACCTATTACAAAACATCCTCACTTTTATGCCCAATTCGGTTACCTATATACCATTATACTTGATGCTCCCCGTGCTACCTCCACACATTGAGATACGTCGGGGGCATACCATGTTGCTAATGGAGTCGTCATACCTATTACAAAACATCCTCACTTTTATTCCGATAACACCCATAGTATTTCCCAACCATGTTACACCCCATGATGCCACCACATCCTGGTAACACCCATAGTGTTTCCCAACCATGTTACACCCATGATATTTTGCCCCTCCAGATTATGACCCTAATTATTCATGCATAAAGGCTAATCCAGATCCACCCCTTCCTTCCCACCTCCCACACCAACCCCTCACATTCATGGACCGACTTGTTCAGCGCACTCATGTATTAGCCAAAAAACCACCTTTCTAGCCCCACCAACTACTTTGGTGTATTACGCACCACCTGTGAAACCCACTCCAGCTTCAGCCCTAACTCCTCCTGCTCCCATAGGATAGATCTATGCACAATAGAACCTCCCTAACCAACCCTTCCCCAATAACCAACAAGGGAAACAAAGGAATAAGAGAGGTAGGAATCAAGGTAACAACCATAACCAAGGAGGTGGCCAACAAGAAAACCCTCTGAACATTAACGACGTTGAACCCTCTGCACAAAATCTCCAGCGTCCCGCTCAACCTGGGAAGAACCCATAGTTGCGGACTAACCATCAGTGTGCCATATGAAATACTTGCATCCATTACACTCATCAGTATCCTTACTTGACTCGTGTCCACCACTTACTCCAAAACGATAGTCAACATGATCCCAATGCGACTACTTCGGCTCAGCCCAACCCCACATGACCAGGTCCTCCACCTATGGTGCTCCAAAAATCCCTACCACACCAAGGAATGGTTGCAACCCCTTGGCCACACCATCTCCTGCAACCACTACTATGGCTCAACCCACTGATCCTAGTGTCCATCACCTCATGATGTTATCCTCTGATGTCAACCTCCATACTTGACAAAACCAGTATGGTTCCACCATGGAAACCATTAACCATCTGCAACATCTACCTCCACCACTCCTAACTTGTCTTTTCATTTTCTGAGACCCCCTATGGACATCACTGCTAAAGTACCATAGTTCCCTATGCATCACGTCGCGAACAACACCACTCCCAGAGATGTGCTCAACTACGGTATTGTTGACAACTTGTTCCAGTTCCCCACTTCCTTCTCCACTCTAGAAGTGCTCAAAACTTGTCCTTCGCAACGTAAAGAATTGTTTTTATCACTAGGTGTCCTTGATCCCTCTGAACCTAGGTTGATCATCTTTGACCTAGATCAAGGAGAACCCAAGATGCCATCATCTATCGCCTTCCATGTTTTGGTCATGATTCACAATTTGGTTATTCATCAATGCATTATTGATGAGGGGGCATCCACCTGTGTTATGTCAACCTTTATTTGGTAGAAACTTGGATCTCCCACCCTTCAACCTTTCACCATTGCTCTTTGCACCTATGATGGCTTCTCCTCTTAGCCCCAAGGTGTTAAGTTAGTAGGAAAAACATTATTGATTTACATTAAGGTTGTCAATTCCCAACTTGATTACAACCTCCACCTAGGACGTAGTTACATGGATGCAATGCGATTTGTTGCCTCTACCGTCTTTCAACTCTTGATGTTCCCTCATGATGGGAATATCGTGACCATCAACCAGCTACTGTACTAAAGGGTCCAACAACACTGGAACACATCCTTCCCACTCTCGACACTTCCATCAAAAGCATGTCCATTCCATCCATGTATGTCTTTGACCTGAGCTTATTTTCCACTGCTCCTATGATGGACACCATTTTGTCCTTACAACCTCCGCCTTTGTCGAATGATATATTGCATTTGTGAACTATAACATTCGTTAGCGTTTCGACCTCCTCGGAAAACTATGCACAACCTCCGTCACAATAATCCAGGAATTATTGGGGTTCATTCCTGGTTCACACGATTCCCTTCCTTTTTCCACCATCCGACATTTTGAGTAAGACTATCATAGATACTATCAACTTGCCTAGTTTCACTTTGGATATCCCTGTGTGGTACCTCAAGCCACCTACCCTTCCCCTGACTCTCTAGGTCGTGTTGAATCCCATCCAACCTATTGAGACAATGTCACACCCACCTCCTAGTCCACCAAACACCACTCATGTCTCCATTCCTACCCCTCCTCCTCCAAAGAAGGTTGGGGGAAAGATGACCAAATTTACAACAGAACCATGTCCGACTCCCGTATGTGCTCTCTATGATGTCCAAGCCCACATGACATGGAATTGTCCCAATTTACCTCTCCTTTTCTGCCACATGGACAATAAAGTTGAGACCCACGACACCCCCATGGTCACAGTCCCATATCCTCTAGTGGTTGTGGACAATTCATTGCAAACCAACCATCCTTGTTCATTTTGCGGCCTATATGGTCATTATTCTCACCATTGCCCAGGATTTCCTGAGTATTGATCACTCCTTTGTGACCTTTACAAACACTCCCATGAGTCCGATGTTACTATCCTTGAGGAGATCCACACTCTGGTTTCTTCCTCGGACACAACCAACACCATATACATGATCTCCTGTTCTAGTAGTCCTTCCATCTCCGCAGCCATGGATTATCCATCTAATCTATTTGTGCATTGTTTTCACAATTATGAGGAGATTATTGAAGCTCTTTTGAATCCTGATTATCCTTGGTATGAAATGCATCATCACTCTTATTTCATTCCCGAAGAGCCTTCTTCATCATCGGACCAATACTCTATCGAAGAGAAAGACTTTATCTATGGAAAGGTAGACTGATTCAAAAACCCCATTTCAACACTTGAATCCTTTGAAGAGGGAAAAATGGATAACATTTCTCGAACCATGAAGGTCAATATACCAAGCATAACTAGAGTATTTGAGGAGATTACACTAAGAACCCCTTGATCCCCTAAAGAGGTCATTCCATACAAAGCACTGTTTCAATATTTTCATGATATCTTAGCTTGGTCATATACCGAGATGCTTAGGCTTGATCCATCTATCATTGAACATCATATCGACACATGGCCTGAGGTTATGCCCGTTTACCAAAAGAAATGGCCTATTCACCCATCAAAGGTTTCCATCGTCAAAGATGAGATCAAGAAGCTACGTAAAGCAGGTTTCATATACCCCATTGTGTATACCACTTGGGTTTCTAATCCTCTTCCCATTAACAAAAAACAAGGTACCATTCATGTATCTACTGAATTTCATGACTTGAATTTGGCATGTCCCAAAGACAAATTTGCCACTCCGTTCATTGATCAAATCATTGATTCTTGTGCCGGTCACAAATTCTTTTCTTTCATGGATGATTTTCTCAGTTATAACCAAATTCAAATCCAGAAAAAGATCAATACAAAATTACTTTCACAACCCCCTGTGGCACGTTTGCACATCGTGTTATTGTTGAGCCGCAAAAAGACCACATTTTATTCACCTTTCATATACCATTTCTCACTTTATTTATATATTATCCTTCCATAAAACCATTAATATTCACCACTTTCATAATAAATATGGGTTTATATTACCATTTTCCAAATCATTTATTTTTTAGTATTTTGAGTGAATTTGTGGTTAATTATTGAGAAAAAAAATATATTTTCATTATACTTTAAAGTTGGATGAGTTTGGTGATGGTTACAGGTGTATTTGAAGACTTTAACTATGGAAATTGAACCCAAGTGATAGAATAATTACACTCACAAAATTGCTAATCAAACATGCAAAATTAACATCAAAGGAGACTGAAATTGGAGCATAACACTAATCTATATTGAATAAGTGTAGAATAGCCAACCTTGTGAAGTAATAGGCTGCTACAATATATAATTACATGATATATTCTAATGCATAAGGATTCCATTTGAAATAGTCAAAAAGTAGGCTTACTAAATCTAGTCAAATCCCCCATAGGTGCATAAAGCAGTTTCCAAATCCACTAGGATTCTTATGAATTGGCAAAGTCAAGTAGGAAAGATAATAAGGGATGGAAATACAAATCATACATGATTTTATTAGGAGAAAATGATGGAGGATGATGTGGGAAAAAAACAAGTCAACTACACCTAGTCTAGCTTTCCATTTTGCCTTAATTCTCAATAAAATAGCCAGCTTTATAGAAAAAGAAGATATGCACTTTGGAGGATCTGGAATAAAGTAGACATGATAAATATGGTTTCTATGAGGTTTCCCAAGAGCTCCATGACTCATTTTTAGCAAGTGTTGACTTCTATGACATGTAGAAGGCAACTAGCATAGAGTGGAATCTAGGAGACCAGGTAATAAGACAAAAATGATTTAATTAATGTCTAAGGTAGGTAACTATGGGTTGATTATTCTAACACCCCCCATTAAGCATGACTTTATGAGTAAATATTAGAAAACTATAGGGCCTAGAAACAAGGCTTAAACACCCTTTACATACTGCATGTCCATTTAACCAAGGAAAGAGGCAAAAACCCAGTGGGAAAATCCTCCCTTAAACATGGATAGTAAAACAAAATTTGAAAATATTGTCATCAATCATGCTTCACAGCATGATCATCAATCCCTAGCAGTGATTTGAGATTTCTTAATGTCTTCTCACAAAAAAATTTGGTGAAGATGTATGCTACTTGTTCTGAAGATGCACAAAAGAGTAGGTGAATGGTGCCATCATGCACAAGTTGTCTGATGTAGTGCATATGGATCTCAATGTGTTTGGTTTGCTGTCTCTAAACTGGATCATTGCAGATTCGAATGGTGCTCTGATTATCACAATAGATAATAGTTGAAAACTCTGATTCGAAGCCACATTCTCCAAGTATTCCCTGCAACCACAAACATTGAGTTGCTGCATTTACAACTCCTCTGTACTCTGCTTTTGTAGATGAGAGTGCTATGGCACTCTGCTTCTTGCTTGACCAACTGATTGGTTCTTTTTCAAGCTTGAACACATATCCTGATGTTGACTTTCGATCTGTGTTGTTACCTTCCCAATCATTGTCAGTAAAACCAAACAAATCAAGATCAAATTTAGCTTTGTAGAAGATCCCATGAGTTCTTGTTCCTTGAGAAAAGTTAAGGATCCTTTTGGATGCTCTCCAATGGATCTCATGAGGCTGATCCATGTATATTGAAGCCACACTAACTGCATAATATAGATCAGGTCGAGTGTGTGTAAGATAAATCAAAAACTCAATCAACTGCCTATACAGTGTATTATTTATCATAGGAGAAGAACCTGCTTCTTCAAGCTTAACTCTTGAAAGGAAGGGAGTCTTGCTTGGCTTGCAATCTTTCATGTTGAACTTTTTCAGAAAATCTAAGGCATACTTGGACTGATGTACTTTTATTCCATGTTGGGATTGAGCAATTTTGAGACCCAAGAATTGGATCAACAATCCCAAATCAGTCATAGAAAATGCATGGTTCATTGCATCCTTCAAGGAGGCAATTTCTTTCTTTGAACTTCCTGTAATCAGAAGGTCATCCACATACAAGACAATAATCATCAAAGAACCATGAATCATCTTTAAATAAACATTAGTATCAGACTTGCATCGAACAAAACTCAATGACAGTAGAAAGCCATCAATCTTGGCATACCAAGCCCTGGGGGCTTGCTTGAGCCCATACAATAATTTCTTTAACCTACACACAAAATATGGATTAGAAACAACCCTTGAGGTTGCTACATGTAAATCTATTCAGTGATATCTCCATTTAGGAAAGCACACTTCACATCCATGTGATGTACCTCCCACTGCTTCGAAGCTGTAATGGCTAAAGCTAGCCTTATGGAGTCCATCTTTGCCAATGGTGCAAAGGTTTCATTGTAGTAAATACCATGTACTTGTGAGTATCCCTTGGCTACCAATCTTCCCTTATATTTCAAAGGTGAACCATTAACATCAAACTTAGTCTTGAAAACCCACTTACATTGAACTAGCTTCCTCCCTGGGGGAAGATCAACCAGTTCCCAAGTGTTGTTCTTCTAGAGTGAGTTGAATTATTCTTTCATGGATGTTTTCCATATTGGATCATGTGCTACATATTCATATGTTTGTGGATCTGATTCAACCATCAGATAGCACTTCTCAGCAAATAATGGATCTTTCATACACATGGGAACTTTCAAACTGAGATTTAGTCGTCCTAGTGTCACTAGGATTTCCATCTAGTTCCCCAGCTGCATGAATGGTCTTTATGCCCATTTTGGTCTTGTAGGACTATCAATATGTTCAATCAAATCATCATTATCAGACATATCAGAATCAACAAACTCATTAAACTCTCCACTTACAATCAATGGATCTGGTGGTGAAGAAGACTCTCTAACTTCAACTGATACTAAAGGATCTTCTTGGAACTTAACACTTTTTTCAATGAAAGCTTTGTTAGTGCTCAAGTTGATCAGCTTGTACCCTTTTGAATCTTTAGAATACCCAACAAATAGGAACTCTTGGCTTTGGGGCTGCAAAGCCTTTCTCTTTTTAGTTGGAATTCTAGCCCAAGCCTTTGAGCCAAAAATATTGAAATGGGTCACATCTGGCTTGTGCCCACTCCAAGCTTCCAAAGGAGTCATACCATCAAGCTACTTATGAGGCATCGTATTCTGGATGAAGGATGTACAGTTTATAGCCTCGGCCCAAAACTTTGGTGGCAAAGTCTTAGCCTCCATCATACAGGTTGCCATCTCCTTCAGTGACCTGTTCTTTCTCTCAGCAACACCATTTTGCTGTGGTGTGTAAGGGATCAAATGCTGCATCTAAATACCTGCATCTTTACAATACTGAATGAACTCAAACTTGACATACTCACCACCATTGTCAGATCTGAGGATCTTGAGTTTCCTCCCATACTGGTTTTCAACCAAGGCTTTAAAGACTTTGAAGAGGTCAAAAACTTTAGACTTATGCTTTAGGAAGTAAACCCAACAATACCTGGAGAAGTCATCTATGAATATCATTGCATATTTGTCTTGACCGATGGACATATGAGGAAATGGACCAGCAATGTCACTGTGGATCAACTCAAGAGGTGCAAAGGTTCTCTCATGACTAGCTCTCTCAAATTTGTGCTCTGGGTGTTTTCCTAGGATACAACCTTGACACACTCCCTTGGAAAACTTGATCTTTGGTAACCCTATTGTTATCACTCTAAAAAATCCTCTAGGTTGCAGCTCGAGGATGCCTGGTAACTTACAATGTTTTTGGGGTTTTCTAAAATGGATCAAGTTAGGTGACCTATATGACATTCCACTCTCAAGACATGCATGAAACTCAATCAGGTACAAGGATTTTAGTTACCACTATTCAGAGGTTGACAATATGGTGCAAGGATGGAGAACTCATCATGCTGGCAGATTCATACATAAAACAGATGCATATAAATAGCTAAATCATGATAAGGAAAGCACTTATAATTCAAATCACATCAACATGCCAATAGGGTGACAGCTATCAGACATTAATTGACTTGAATATAACCTGAATAACACATTCAAGCATAAACACAAAAAAGACAGAAATGGAAGTTGAACAAATGATAACAAAATAGCTTATATTAGGTCATGAGAAAAATGAGAAGCTTGACAATAGAAATGGTCTACAAGTCCCCGAAGTCAAACCTTTTCTACAAAATAAGTCATAGGCTTTATAGCCTTTACAAAAATATTTAGATCCTGAAAAATTGGATCTGTTTTACTAAAAAATAGATAAAATTAATGTTTTTTTACAAAATTAGGTCAGAAACCCTAATTTAACTACGAGTCTATCTAATGGTAACTCTTGTTTACTCATTGAACTTTTTGATGACTGTAATGAGAACTGAAGTATAGCTTTAACATGTCATCTGATAGATAAGCCACTATTGGTAAAAAATAGGTAGGGTTTGTGACCCTTTTCTCCATGGTTGTATCCTCAAAACTAGAACAGACCTCTCCCAATGATGTTTTCCAACAAATTTCAGCTTTATATTTCATCCTTTAAGTAGTTCTACTCGCCAAAACTGGTTTTGTGTGCCAAAACATCTTTTTGCACCCTTTTCTGATTTTGGTGGTTAAGGAGGCAAAATATTGGGTCTGTTAGCTGCCAAAAGCTCTGCTTTCGGTGGTTAATGAACAACTGTTACGTTCGCCTAAGCCACTGAAACCTCTGTTTTTTGCAAAAATTTATTTAGTCTTTAAATCAGACTTTTACACTTTACTCTTGTCCTTCTGGTACTTTCTCAACCTGCATAAGATTTGGAATATCAGCAATATCATGGGCTACCTCCGAATTCTGAAGGCTAATAGCTACCTCTGCTAGGGTTTCCAGTGCAAGGTGTGTTCTAGGGTTTCAATCTTTCTTCTACACCCTTGACCTTCTTATCATCCTATAGAGCCTAGATTTATCCTTCATCAATCTCATATTTCTTCAACCTGTATAATAGCAGCATCATGGGCTGCCTCTGAATCCTGCAAGCTTGCTGCTGCCTCTGCTAGGGTTTCCAGCGCAAGATGTGTTTTAGGGTCAGGGTTTGCATTTTCCTTCTAAGACCTCTAGTTCATGTATTTTCTCTAATAGCCAGTTGATTCTCTGGGACCTAGGTTTGATATTTGAACTCTACAACATCTACAACAAATATTCATGGACTCATATATGAGATTGAAAATGCCACCTGGAGGACTGACAGGTCATCTTTTGCCCTAAAACTTTGGCTAAACTGCTAAAAACGAGGGCTCAGAGATGTATTTTCTCCTTAAAATCTGTGACACTTGTGTATAAACCGAAAGATGTTTTTATATATTCTTTTTTTGTGATAAAAAGCCTCTCTCAAGTTTTGGGAATTCATTTTAATTTTCCTAAGATCTGGATTTCAAAAACATGTGTCAAACAGGAAATTTTGAGATCCGAAAATTAGGTCTCAAAGATGGATTTGATTCTCCCAATATGCAACACCTGTAGGAAAATTGAGAGAGGTTATTGTTCTCTGACCTGTTAGGAAGAAAAACTTTGAGTGTTTTGCAAAATGATTCTCCAGTCGCTCAGAATCACCATTTCAAAAATTGGTTTTTCACAAACACCACTTTTGGTGGCTTGGAGCGCCCTGGAATTTTGGTCTTAGCTGCCAAAAGAAGGGATTTCAGTTGCTAATGAACCATTGGTATGTTTTCCTAAGCCACCAAAATTCCCTTTTCAAAAAATGTGATCAACAGGCTTCTGGTGGTTAACGTGGTCCTAAGCCGAAGCTGTTAGCTGCCGAAAGCTGGTTTTTCGGTGGCTAATAAACTGTCGAAAAGTCTGCCTAAGCCACCGAAAGCTAAACTTTCAAATTTTCTTGAAAAATAGAGCACCATATATTCAAACTTTGTTAATCACAAATAAAATCTCATAATGCATCTTGAAATCCTCATCATTGAGCAAAAATAAATTGTATGAGTGAATTTATTGAAAATAAATTTATTTTGGGAGGTAACATCTGGCTCCTACTCGGGGATGGGAACCTCCCTGTGAGGTCCCAAGAACCCTAGATAAAAATGCCTTTCCTGAAAAAGAATAATTAAATACATCTTCTAGTGTTCCATTGGGCATGGAATCATTTGTCTTTTATAACTGATCCCCTGCAACCTGCCTATAGCCCGCTTTGCTTATTCATGAAAACAACTGAAAATGACCTAGCTGCTCATATTAAGAGATTATTTTCCTATCTATTCCTACTCCTAATTCTAATCAGTAGAGGGTTCTTATCACGTGACATCATGCTTCCAATGAAGCCATGTCAAAAACTGATCTGTTGAACTTATCCTTGATCTTGACCCGAAAAATAAATGAAACCATAGCATGCAACAATGTAGTCTCAAAGGGTGACAGAGCCAGCTATCGTCTGACAAAAATATTTTGATATCTATGCTCATAAGTTCTAGATAGTCAGCAAAAGGGTAATAAAATCCAACAAGAAATACCTTTTTATGCTTCTGATCTTTTCCTTCACATAATCTGAATTCATCATGATGACAGGATGGCTTATCACAGCTAAAAATTTCCTCTTCCACAATAATAGCTTTGTAGGATATACCAAAACTAAAAATATCTTTATTGGACTTTTGAGTAGTAGATTCGTAACAAGCATTTGGTTCCTTGTCATAATTTGAAGCCACATATTCATAAGGAGAAGGAAGATCTTCCTGATGTTCTAGTTGGAGATTAGACAATCCCTGAAAATCTGGTTCCTCATGGTTACTGCAGCTTCCCTTGATTTGCAAATTTGGAAACTGTGAGCTAGCCTGACTAATTTCAATGATCATTTGACCAGCAGAAAGCTGATCATTTCCATGTGTAGTTAAAGAAATCAATTCCTCAGATTCACCACAATCAGATTTAATGTTGGTAGGAAGACCTTCAACTCCTTTATAATTCATTTCTAGTTTATGTTTATGGTTAAGTACCTCATCGTGAATATCATGAGAGAGATGAGGTAGCTCTTGAGGGAGATATTCTTCTCTATTTACCTTTTCATCCTAAGAATGCAACTTATATTCTTCACAACAATTATCAAATGCAAACTCATCTGAATAGTGCCTTTTACAGTGCACAGTGAATGATCAGTGAAAATCTTTCAATGATGAAATGTAGGAAGGAGGTAAAGAAAAATACCATTGACATGCATTACCATATAATGAATACATGAACATATTCATATAAATATATTCATGCTGCTGATCTAATATATCCATGCATTCATGAAACTTGAGGAGGTGTTCTGCAGGATTGTCTTCTTTCTCCTCTTTGAAGACAAGTAAAAAATCTCCCCATTCAGACATATCAGGTATTGGATGTGGGAAACCAGGAACGGAAGAGAAGTCAAGAGGTGCAAAACTCTAAGCCAAAAGAGCAGAAAATGCTTTTGGCATCTTAATATTGTGGAGTCGCCACTGAATTCATCCTTCATGGAGTCGCAAGGGATGAGATCTTCACAAGCAACAATGCTTGAAGATTCCTCAACCCTAAAATTTTCTGATTTACTTATAAACTTCTGAGAACTAGATGCTTCAGCAGAAAAAGATTGAAATGGAGGTCTATTTGATATAAAAGTAGAAATACCTCTAGAAATACCTGATGTAGCTCCCCTTGCAGCTCTGGAGGTCTGTCTTAGTGAAGCCCTAGCTCTTCTTAGAATCTCTTCTGGATCGGAAATAGTTGTTACTTGTGGCCCTTTAGGGTTTGCTCTGGTACTTGGTCTTATTAAAGCCACCTTATTCCAATGGAGTCACCAAATAGATGATTACAACCAGAATAGTGTCCAAACTTTGTCTATCATCAAAGCAGGATCTATGTCGTCTCCCAGGGAAGCTGAGCTTCAGTATCCTCTCCCCGGCAAAGGCACCAATCTGTTATCACTCCAGGAAACTCCCCTAGGTTATAGCTCAAGGATGCCTGGTAACTTACAATGTTTTGGGGGTTTTCTAAAATGGATCAAGTCAGGTGACCTATATGACCTTCCACTCTCAAGACATGCATGAAACTCAATTAGGTACAAGGCTTTTAGTTACCACTGTTTAGAGGTTGACAATATGGTGCAGGGATGGAGAACTCATCATGCTGGCAGTCTCATACATAAAACAGATACATATAAATGGCTAAATCATGATAAGGAAAGCACTTATAATTCAAATCACATAAACATGCCAATAGGGTGACAGCTATCAGAAATTAATTAAATTGAATATAACCTGAACAACACATTCAAGCATAAGCACAGAAAAGACAGAAATGGAAGCTGAACAAATGATAACAAAAGAGCTTATATTAGGTCATGAGTAAAATGAGAAGTTTGACAATAGAAATAGTCTACAAGTCCCTGAAGTCAAACATTTTCTTAAAAATAAGTCTTAGGCTTTATAGCCTTTACAAAAATATTCAGATCTTGAAAAATTGGATCTGTTTTACTAAAAATAGATAAAATTAATGTTTTTTGCAAAATTAGGTCAGAAACCTTAATTTAACTACTAGTCTATCTAATGCTAACTCTTTTTTAGTCATTGACTTTTTGATGACTACAGTGAGCACTAAAGTATAGCTTTAACCTGTCATCTGATAGATAAGCAAACTATTGGTAAAAAACAGGTAGGGTTTGTGACCCTTTTCTCCATGTTTATATCCTCAAAACTAGAACAAACCTCTCCCAATGGTGTTTTCCAACAATTTTCAGCTTTATATTTCATCCTTGAGGCAGTTGTACTCACCAAAAATGGTTCTGCATGCCAAAACATATTTTTGCACCCTTTTCTGCTTTCGGTGGTTAAGGAGGTAGAATATTAGTTCTGTTAGCTGCCGAAAGCTCTACTTTCGGTGGCTAATGAACAGTTGTTGCATTTGCCTAAGCCACCGAAAGCTCTATTTTATGCAAAATTTTATTTGGTCTTTAAATCACACTTTTACACTTTACTCCTTTCCTTCTCGTACTTTCTCAACCTACATAATATTTAGAATATCAACAATATCATGGGCTACCTCTAAATTCTGAAGGCTAATAGCTGCCTCTGCTAGGGTTTCCAACGCAAGGTGTGTTCTAGGGTTTGAATCTTTCTTCTGTAGCCTTGCCCTTCTTATAATCTTGTAGAGCCTACAGTTATCCTTCATCAATCTTATATTTCTTCAGCCTATATAACAACAGCATCATGGGTTGCCTCCGGATCTTGCAAGCTTGTTGCTGCCTCTACTAGGGTTTCCAGCGCAAGATGTGTTTTAGGGTTAGGGTTTGGATTTTCTTTCTAAGACCTATAGTTCATGTATTTTCCCTAATAGCCGGTTGATTCTTTGGAACCTAGGTTTGATCTTTGAACTATTGAACATATACAACAAATCTTCATGGACTGATAGATGAGGTCGAAAATGCCACCTGGAGGACTAACAGGTCATCTTTTGCCCTAAAACTTTGGCCAAACTGCTGAAAACGGAGGCTCAGAGATGTATTTGGTCCTTCAAATATGTGACATGTGTATAAAATGAAAGATGTTTTTGTATATTGATTTTCTGTGAGAAAAAAAATCTCTCCGTTTTTTGGAATTCATTTTAATTTTCCCAGGATCTGGATTTCAAAAACATGTGTCAAACAATAAATTCTGAGATCTGAAAATTAGGTCCCAGAGATGGATTTGATTCTCCCAATCTACAACACCTGTAGGAAAAATAAGAGAGGTTATTGTTCTCTGACCTGTTAGGAACAAAAAACTTCAAGCATTTTGCAAAATGATTCTCCAGTCGGTCAGAATCATCATTTCAAAAAATGCCTTTTCACAGTAAAACGCCACTTTCAGTGGTTTGGAGCGCCCTGAAATTTTGGTCTTAGCTGCCGAAAGCAGGGCTTTCAGTGGCTAATGAACCATTGGTATGTTCACCTAAGACATCGAAAGTCCCTTTTCAAAAAACATGATCAACAATATTTTGGTGGTTAACGTGGTCCTGAGCCGAAGCTGTTAGCTGCGGAAAGCTAGATTTTCGGTGGCTAATGAACTGCCAAAAAGTCCGCCAAAGCCACCGAAAGCTAAACTTTCAAATTTTCTTGAAAAAAAGAGCACCATCTATTCAAACTTTGTTGATCACAAATAAAATCTCATAATGCATCTTGAAATCCTCATCATTGAGCAAAAATAAATTGTATGAGTGAACTTATTGAAAATAAATTTATTTTGGGAGATAACACCTATGACCATATATTTTCCACTCAAATCATAAAGATACTTGTAGTTAAGATGGCCAAATATTTCATGCCAAATCTTGCTTGCCTCATTAGCATGAATCAGAAGAGCAGAGGGGTTTGAGTAGGGTAGAAAATGGGAAAACATGTATACCTTCGAAGTGTGATCAACAACACCTTTTGCTATGACTTTACCATTCAAAATCTATGTGATTTCAACATCATCAGGGGAGAGGATGACTTTCTTTGGATACCCTGTGTGAGTCATCTGATACACTGAAAAGATATTAGAGGCAAGACCTGGAACATACAACACATTATTGAACTTACCATGGTCAAGATAAATCCTTCCTTTCCCTAAACTGTCAGTGAGAGAGTCATCTCCCAAAACTATTGGTGGACCTTTCGACGTGTCAAGAGAGGAGAATGCCTCTTTTGTCGAAACCATATGTCTAGAAGCTCCAAAGTCTATGATGAAGCTAGGTGAGCTTGATGTGCCAGCAACCAAAGCATGTACTCTCTCTTTGTCCTCTAAATTTGATCCTCCTTCCCTCTTCTTTGAGAAATCGGGAAGGGAGATGTTATTATTCTCCAGGAGTTGGGTCAACATGTCAATTTGCTTCTTTATACAAGAGCTTTCAGGATGATAGCCCTTACTACAGTATGCACACTTGCTCATTTATCCTTTGTTCTTCTTCTTCTGGAAGTTCTTCTTGGAGCCTTGGGGCTCCTCTTGAGACTTGTTCTTGTCTCTCTTTTGCTCAAGTGGATTTTTAGCTTTTTTCTTTCTTTTTGAATCCAACCTTGAATCTCCAGCAACCAAAGCTTGGTCTTTGGATGGTTTGATGGTGCCCATCATCACCAAATTATCTTGTTCCTGTGTGAGGGATTGCATGAACTCTGCAAGCTTAGGCATATTCCAGGCTTGAGATGTCAACTTGGTGGCATGGAAGGTAGAAACAAACACTGAATAGTCAGGGCCAAGCTTCGAGAGTATGCCCAAAACTAGTTTCTCCTCCTTTTCAATCCCACACTATTTTAGCTGCAAAATAAGGGCTTTAAACTTAGAAAAATAGAGTTGCAAGGATTCAATTCTGCTTGGACTCAAGGAGATCAGCTCTTTCTCTATTTGATGTCCTCTCATCTCATCTGTCTTACCAAAAAGCTCTACAATATTCTCCCACACTTCATTAGGTGATGTCAATCCATAAAGATGGAAGAGGAGGTCTCTTGAAATGCTCAGACACAAAAGACCATAGGCCTCATCCCTCTTGTTGTGCCATTTTATTTTCTCTGCAGCTGCATTGGGCTATGCCTTAGTTGCCATAGCAACCCTGTAGAGAAATTTCTCTCTTAACAATACCTCCATCTCAGCTTCCCATTCAAAGAAATTAAATGGAGTCAAGATGATCTTCTGAGATTGGTCCATAGCTCAGAAACTAAGCCCTTCAGTTAGCAGAATATACTCCCAGTCAATATGTCAAACCTGTAATAGCAATATGGAAGGAGAGAAATCGATATACAAAGGCTCTGATACCATGTGGAAATTGAACCCAAGTGATAGAACAATTACACTCACAAAATTGCTAATTAAACAAGCAAAATTAACATCAAAGGATATTGAAATTGGAGCATAACACTAAGTTGTATTGAATAAGTGTACAATAGAAAACCTTGTGAAGTAATAGGCTACTACAATATATAATTACATGAGAGATCTGAATGCATAAGGATTCAATTCGAATAGTCAAAAAGTAGGCTTACTAAATCTAGTCAAATCCCCCATAGGTGCATAAAGCAGTTTCCAAATCCACTAGGATGCTCACGAATTGGCAAAGTCAAGTAGGCAAGCTAATAAGGGATGGAAAGAAAAATCATGCATGCTTTTATTAAGAGAAAAGGATGGAGGATGATGTGGGCAAAAAACAAGTCAACTACACCTAGTCTAGCTTTCCCTTTTGCCTTAATTCTCAATAAAACATGAAGCTTTACAGAAAAAATAGATATGTGCTTTGGAGGATATGGAATAAAGAAGACATATTAAATATGGTTTCTAGGAGGTTTCCCAAGCACTCCATGACTCAATTTTAGCAATTGTTAACTTCTATGACATGTAGAAGGCAACTAGCATAGAGTGGAATCTAGGAGACTAGGTAATAAGACAAAAATGATTTAATTAATGTCTAAGGTAGCTAACTATGGGTTGATTATTCTAACATTAACAAGCTCAAAAGTGACCACCTAGCCTCAGATTCGAATTTCATCTTCTAGATGTGAGCTAAATTCAAGGAGAAGATCATGGAAATGTGGAGAGAATATCTCAACCAATATTTGTTGGAGAATTTTGAGGGGTGAGTTATAGATTTGTTGAGGATTTTGAGGGATAAGATGAGAGAATATTGGATCTGTAATTATGATTAGTTATCTTGTATTCATTTATAAATAGGAGGGCTCTCTCCTCATTTTGGATAGAGGCCTCTCTAGTGGTTTGGGAGTAGAGAATAGTTCAGAGTTAGTCATAGAATAGATTCTTGATTGTTATGTAATGGAGATGATGCTTCATGCACATCCCTTTGACTCTCTTATGTTAGTTTGAATTTCTTTCTTATGAATTGTTAATATAGATTTTCAGTTATGTCTTGCTTATGAATTGATAGTATTGATTTTATGTGAAGTCACCAGTTAATGTTGATTGCTTTATATCAGTTTATTTTATGCAATTTCATGTTTTCTACAATTAGATTTATTTCCATACAATTTCCTATTTTCATAGATTAGCCCCAATTTCAGTCACTTAGATTAAGTTAGCAATACTCTACCCCTGCATATATTTTGTTTATACCTCACAAGTTTACGCTCTCTCCGGGTTGACAATTAAATCGTTGGATATATATGTTACAGATTGTTTAATATTTCCCCCAACATTTTGGCATCGTTGTCGGGGAAGTGCTAAAAGGGATCAGAGTTTAGATAGGTAGATAGTTCGTTTTTTTCATAGAAAGGGGGAGGAAAAATAGTAAGACGCAAGGATGACTTCACTACGGAATTTTTGTGGTGTGACAACCAGACGCATCTACTTTAATGGGTCACCCTAAAGCCTTGTTATTTCTGCAAGCATGTTTATTTTCTGCAAAGTGTTTTCTTTCATTTTCTGCAAATGTGAGTTGTTTTTATGCAAGTTTTCTTCTACAGTTTTGTAGTGTAAAGTTTTGATTTCTTTTATTTTTGTTTGCCTTTATTTCATACTAACTTGTTTCTAACTTTGTATCTATTCATTCTTTATTTTGTACAGATTTTTGTGAACCTTTTCATTTCTGTTTTTGTACTCGTTTTGTACTATTTTTGTGCTAAGTTATGTAATCGTTTTTCTAGTACTTGATTTGATTAAAATAAATTTATGATGAGCATAATCCTAGAGCAACTCACTCAGATCCTAGCAAAAGTCAGGATCTCCTCTTCTCACGAAGAGGAGATCTTGATAGCAGCTAAAGATGTAATTACTCCTCCTGAAGCAAACAACAAAGAATCGACATTTGAAGAATCATGCGTATCAGATGAATAACACCTGTTCGAACTGGATATTGAAGAGGATGAAGAAGGGATCTCGGGTGATCATCATGCAAACAAATGTTGCATCGAACAATGTTTTCAAGTAAGTACTAAGTTAGATTGATTTTGCTTTTTCTTTTATTTTATTAGCTTTCATTTTCAGTATTTAATTTTCCACATTCCAGCATATTCTGGATTTAGTTTTTCAAAATTAAATCTTAATCTTTGTTTACTCTTGCCAGATAGATGGTTACACTAGAAATTTCATTTTATGTAAATAATCTTTAATTTCTAATTAAAGGAAAGTAGGTAGGTTTTAAGTTTTGTTTCCAATTTAAAATTAGCATGTAGGATGTCTTATTTTTCTTTAATATTTCTATTTGTTAATTTTTTTTATTTCTAATAGTTTTAACTACTATTGTTTTTAATTTTGTTAGGAATTAAAAATAATTTTAATCTTTGAAATCTAAAAAAAATTGGTCTCTTTTCATTTTCATTTTTTCATTTATAAATTTTCTAGTCATCCTAAAAAATGGATTAAGAATTAGTTTTTTTTGAAATTTATGAACAATTAAAAATAAAATAAATTAATTAATAAACAAGTAAAAAATAATAAACAAATAAATAAATATATATATGTTTGCATTAATAATTATTTAGAATCTAAAAATATTTTTTAATCTTTTACTAGGAATAGTATGAGAAAACAATGTTTATTTATTTTAAATGTTAGTTTTAATTTTTCTAAATTTTTTTTGTAAAACTAGACTTATAAACATTAAAACATTTTAAAATTTAAGTATTAAACGTTAAAATTTAAATATTAAAAATTAAACATTAATATATATCTAAATAATAAATTTTTTTAATATAGAGAGATAATGAACTTATATAGATATATTTAAGAAGAAAACACCTATAGTAAAATAATAACAATTTTTGAAATGTTTAATCTATGAATTCAACTAATATAAAATGTTAACACAAATTTCTCAAAAAAACAATTGTCTTAAAATTTATAAAATAATAAAATAACAATTTTGAAATGTTAAGACATTTCAAAATGTTTAATATATAATAAAATAACAAATATAATAAAAATTGAAACAGCAAATTGAACGACCCATCCTTCAGCCTGTACCTGAAACCTGCAAAAAAATTTAGAAAAAAAATGAATAAGTTAAAACTGCATAAAATAAAACACAGCCCTTCATCCCTCCATACTAAACTTGCAATCAAAACAAATATGCAAACAAGATTTCCTGGATTTGCGAGCCTGCAAATATGTTCGCCATCCATGGCCACCCACTATTTGTTGATGCAGAGAGTTTCCAACTTAAGATCTTCCTTGCTTATCGAGTCTACCGGGTTGTTAACATGTAAGAATCCATTAAATATTTCGACAAAGGAAAGCGAAAATCGAGGCTTGCAGAGCTGTGTAAAGAAAATATGGATTCCCTCGTATGGTTTGAGAGTTTGTTCCTTATTAACAAATTACCTACCTTTTCTACATGCGACTGCAGAGTCCTACTAGATCAATCCTTCACGACGATTTCTACTGCCGACTCCTAATGATCTGTTTCATATCCATCAATTTTCATCACATAACTGTCACCATTCTATGCCTTAGGTCCCGAGAAAGAGGATCCCACTAGAATGAAGGCTACGCATTAGATTCTAGCCGATATCTCGTGCTGACATCTACCAGATTTTGAACAACCTATCCAGAAAATGAAACGCATTTTGCTTATATGTCAACCTTCACAAGATTTATCGTTAGTATCGATGATCTTCAGGACCTCGGATTGTTGATTATCATGTTGATCTGTGGCTTGACATCCGTTATAGAAGCAATCAGTTGAGATAACGTAGGATAAGGAGAGAGATTTTATTCTATTTTTGGCTCCAGTTCCTTTATTGTTATTCCCTCTAGCACATATTTACACACGGTTTCTAAAGATAGTGTGCCCAATTAAAGATTACAAAGTTAATTCATGTATTGCCACCCTACCCCTGAATATGTTAGCCATCAATCGAATTAATCAATGCCCATCCTGTTTTGTGCCCTTATCTATCATGATTGCGGATCAAATAATCTTCAAAAGCCAACCAATTCCCTTTTAATATGTTCTGTGCATGAGTTTATCCAGAGGAATCTCGGAGTTCATATCCATAATAAATCAAAGTATTGGATCCAAGTATCCTATTTGTAACTCCGAGCTAAACTCCTTTATTGTGATAATTAAGATGGACATCACTTAGAGAATAATATAACTCAAACCACTTAGACATTACGTGTGCACTTCTCGCCGCCACTGGCTTATGAACTGCCCCTGCCTCACTAATGCGTCCTCACCATTACAGTAAGTATTTTGAAGATATCTGTAACTTTCTCTCAAAGAGCGCCTTTCCTGTACATTTTTCCTTTTTTAAGCCATGCTATGAATAACTGCGATCAACCCCTCCAATGCTTAGAAACCATAGGCAGGATTCTGATGTATTCCAAATCAATATTCCAAGTTTAGTTTCTCTATCCATTTTTTATTACTAGGCGTGAGTGTTTTTTTCCTTCTAAGAAATTGTTCTTGATATTTTTATGATTACCTCTCATTGTTTTGATGTTTATGCTGCAAAAACGATGCTATGGCACCACACTGGCAAATTGACTATGAAAGATCAATTTGCTTCTTCGTTGTTAGGCTCTGGTTTATGTTGAATTAATAGACTGATCAGTTGGTTGTTCAATTCGCGTGGAGACGGATGCTTGGGTTGGCATCATGTAAAGTGATTGCAGAACACCAAGAGTAATAGTGTGTTCTCATTAGCACTATATTATGCAACCTTTAATCAAAATTGAAGCAACTTATTGCGCCCATGTGTATTTGTAGTTTAATGGATTCGAGGGGTATCGTTTACTTCCACTGAAAGGTGTCATCAAATAAAACTATGGAGAGAAATATATAAGAGCTCACCAAAATTTTGGCAGAGAAACGACGGTTTCTTTCGCCGCATCAAGAACTGCGGCCGCAAGCTTCTGGAGAGGATTCCACTTTGCACCCTCTTCCAGTTCTGAAAAATCATACAATTCTAATGCATTTGATATTTTCAGCTTGGAACTCACGGAGACCATAGTTTTTCGCATCAAGAACGCCAAATGCAGTCCTTGGTTTCCATTTTCTCCACAAATGAGCACGGTTCAATTCGCACTGTTTCCTCCAACCGATTTACAGCACAAAGCCATCAAATATCGACAAAAATCAATGATATTGCAAATCTTCTCCTGTTTACTTAACATTTTCTATCAAAAGATCTTTAAACTACTGCTTACTTATGCTTCGATTATCTAATAATTCAGTTCCTTCCACCTTTCTTTTCCAGACTAATGTAAAATTCTCTCTGTTAGCTAAATTACAATCGCTATTTGGTTGTTTCGTAAACCATTTCCCTGTATATAGGCGTTCAAATGCAAGAAAATGACGTGAAACATCTGGCTTCCATTTTAAATGCAAAATAACAATTGATATCGAGCAGTTTAGAATTGTTGACTCGCCACATGGCGCAACACTCCTGAGCGCTATACGTTTTTTAATCGTGGCATATGATTTTTTTGTTGTTGCTATATGGGACAGTGAGACTCCTAGCATTATACCTTTTATGATCGCCACATGACCAACCCAATTCTGAACCGTATATGGAGACGGGACCGTGAGTCTATCTCTTGTAGGACAATTCTAAGATTCACCAACTTAGAGACACCTAGTACGTCTACAAACCGTTGAAATTAGCGGGGCCCCCTCTATGTCGGTAATCACTACCTATATAAAATTATTATTAATGAATAATGGTAAATGGATGGTCAACGTTATATATATATATATGATGGGAGTAAACTACTTAACCGACCATTTGCACACATCGAACGACCTGATTCGCGTGAGCGGTCACATCCGATGTTGCTGGTCGTCCGATCGGTGCAAATGGTCGGGTAAATAGGTCAATCTTATATGATGAGCCAAGAAGTTAGTTGATGAATTATCTTTCAAATTAGAATTATAGCACTAATGGTACATCCAACAATGTATAGTTGAGTTTATTGAGTTTAAAGGTTATTAATAATGACTCAACTAATATCAGAAATATACGGTTATAAGTGGAATAATAATTTCATAGATATTGTGAATGATTTTTGATATAGGGCCATGTGTTAAAGATTATACAAATTAGGTGTTAGGGGTTGCAAGACTTAGTTGTAAGATGTTATAGTTTATTAGGGTTAGAAAATAATGTTTAGTGGGTCTAGGTGTCACTAGGTATAATGATATAGGGTTAATGTTTATATTGATTATAATGGGAATTGAGGTGGTAAATAGGGTAATAATTGTTAGGGAAACCATATTTTAAGGGTAAGACATTTATATGTGTTATAATTAGGATGAAATGTTATAGGAATTACTAGTATAGAGGTTATGAAAAATATATAGGTTGATAATTATATGTACCATTGTTTGAAGAATCATATGAGGTGTTTTGGGCTATATGTGTACTGATTTGGGAACCCTATGCAAACAATTTATTCATTGGAAATAATAAAAATAAAAAAATTTATTGCACCTTATAACTTATATGTATTGAGAGATTGACAAATTAATATTTATATTTGAAGGATGGTTATGGTGAGAATATATATGACCAGTCAAACAAAGGCTTATGCATTGTATTATGGGATTATAGGGTATATATAATTAAAAGTGAAATAAGGTTTATGTTATTGTATGGCATGAATATTTATGGAATATATATTTTCTACGGAAATAAGAATCCTTATGATATGGGAATCAATAGAATGCATATTTTTAAATAATTTTTAAGGTGAGGAGATTGAAATTTAAAGAATTTGGAAATTATATTAATGATAATTGAAAGTGAAAGGAATATATATATCTTCTAAAATGCTATGTAAGATCATGGTATTAAAAATTAATGTATGTCAAGTGAATATACATATAAGAAAATTGAGGTTATATACTTTATATCTATAATTATAATTTCTTTGTGCAGTTTCCATGTTTTTACAATGCAGACATGGATAATGCATATGGTTAACTATGACCTCTATCCATGGCTTTTTGAATCCCCTTACCCCACAGAACATAATGTTTATTTCCAAATTTAAACATATTACTGAACACACACATGATCTCATCGAATTGATAATAGTCCATCAACTAAACAAAATTAGACAATCTGGAAGCTTGATACAAAATGAAAGACTGTTTCATTTTTCTTTGAAATCTAAGGCAGTTGTTGTCACAGCTACACCTTCTTCTTGATTTTTTATTTTTGCACAGTGGGACCTGGCACATATTTTGTTGGGGGAAAGTATCCGCATGGTCATTAAAACTGAGGTATCTGCATGGTCATTAAAACTGTTAAACTCACCAATGGAAATCGCGTGTTTGCACACTCTTCTCTATTCTAAGATAACCTTCTTTTAGAGGGGTTGACCACTGAAAGTGTCGACCCTCTCTCTCTATTTTCTCAATCATTACGTAAGAACTCATTCATGTTTGTATAACGATGTAAAAAATATGTTAGAAAACACATATAAATCAAAATATAAACATTGAAAAATAATGTAAATTTAAAAAATAAATAAAATAAAATACTAAATAACTTAAAATTAAATCAATAATACTTTTTTTTACTTTATTGTAAAGGAAAAATAATTGCTATAGAATTAAATTAGTATATATATAATAAAATTAAAAATATACTTTGTTCTTAAACAAAACTAAATTAAAAGAAATTTACAAACAATTTCAAATATATATATATATATATAACAATTTAAAAATAAACTTAGAGTCTTCTTAATCCCAAGAACTTCATGCTTTGATACATGTTTCATGCTAACTTGTTTTTTTCTCAGAAACAGGTTTCGACAAGAAGGGTTGCCACTTTCAAGTATAAAAGCATTTCATTTATTTTCTTTGACTTGGTTTGTTAAGCACATATTTTTATGTATTTTCAATGCTCTCACAAGTTGGTTGTAGGAAAATGATAACATTTGCATATTTAGAGACAAGTGAATGGCATGCAGAATTGATTTCTAGAATCGCAAAAGATTTTCAGAAAAAATGTTCCATTGAAAGCTTGAAGAAGCTGAGTTTCCACTATGTATGTCATGACATTTGCTCCCACAAAGAATCCTTTCAGAAACCAATTACTCCATGTCATTATTACTTACCCTTTTTCCTTCCAAGCTTATTCGTCATCCATGCTAAAGTCTACCTTTTCACTACCTTATACATCATGATTTCCCGCATGTATACCTTTTTGAGTCACACACGTTTTTCCTCATTTTTCAGTTTATCTTTTTTCTTATGAATGAAACCATTCAGCTTCCTTTCTATGACTACATTGCTTTGTTATCCCTCCCATAAAAACTGTTTGACCGTGAGATCTTTCATCTATAGTCCTACCACTCCGATATGTACAACTCGTGTTAACTGATGTGGGATTCCTTAAGGTCCACCTTTCAACAAGTCTTGCCCCATCGACTTCAGCACCTTATCTGGGATAGAGACTAGAGTTCATTGTTAGTACATTGAGGCTTTCATTCCTTAATGGCAAGTTCTCTCACTGACAATCATGGGAATACATCAATGTCCCTTGATCATTAGATCTTGCAAGTGGCTCGACATCAGCTCATATATTCACACTTTGCATGATGTACTTAGGTACCTTGGCACTCATTGACATCAATGGTGATATTGCCTCGTATTTCTTAATGACATTTATCAATGGTCAGTAATCCAATGATTTATTTCCATGTTCAACATCGACACATTTATTCGCATGGTAAGAATTGTACCATCAGGTTTTGTAGCAGGTGAAGACTATATATATTTTGCATGAAATCATTTACTGCAGCATACTTCCATATATATGAGACTACCACAGTTCTACTTTCATCTCTCATCTTTTACTTCATCTAACCAAGCAGCAGTTCAGTTTCTTTCACTTCACATTTTATGATCCAGTAGCGACAGATACATTCCTATTGCATGGTTCATCAACTATTTGGGTAAGTGGAGGTATGTTGTTTGCCAATATTTAACCATGTAATTCCTTAAATGCTAGAAAATGAAAGAATTTGGAAAATTTCCTCACTACATTCCCTTTCTTCTTTTCATAAACCTAATACATCTTAAGTTGGGGGGGGGGGGGTACTATTCATTATCATTTTTACATATTCATCATCTCATTTACCCTTAATCATAACGTCTTTCCCAAACTATGTTGGCATGATTCATAATATGAAGAAAAGGCTTTTTACTATACATTGATGGTTCATCATTTCAAATGCATGTATACGTTTAAAATATTATGTATTGCAGAAAAATACAAGTAAAACGAGTGAATGTTGTTAACACAAGAACCAACATTTGTTATGGTTGTCACACAAGAACCAACCAAATATATATATAAAAAAATAAAAAAATAAAAAAAAAGAAAATTGCTTCCACTTATGCATTTCAAACCATGGAATGATTTACTGTTACATGCCATCATCATGTAAATCCCAGCTACAAATCCAAAAGTTTTAAAGAGAATCAATGCATATTTGCATGAGGACATGTAACCAGTCAAGTTGGGGGGAATGTTGACCCACAAAAGACCACATTTTATTCACCTTTCATATACCATTTGTCACTTTATTCCTATTTTATCCTTCCATAAAACCATTAATATTCACCACTTTCATAATAAATATGGGTTTATATTACCATTTTCTAAATCATTTATTTTTGAGTATTTTGAGTGAATTTGTGGTTAATTATTGAGAAAAATAATATATTTTCATTATAATTTAAAGTTGGATGAGTTTGGTGATGCTTATAGGTGTATTTGAAGACTTTAACAACCTCAAAAGTGACCACCTAGCCTCAAATTCGAATTTCATCTTCTAGATGTGAGCTAACTTCAAGGAGAAGATCATGGAAATGTGGAGAGAATATCTCAACCAATATTTGTTGGATAATTTTGAGGGATGAGTTGTATATTTGTTGAGGATTTTGAGGGATAATATGAGAGAATAGTGGATATGTAATTATGCTTAGTTATCTTGTATTCATGTATAAATAGGATGGCTCTCTCCTAATTTTGGTTAGAGGCCTCTCTAGTGGTTTGGAAGTAGAGAATAGTTCATAGATAGTCATAGAATAGATTCTTGATTGTTATGTAATGGAGATGATGACATCCCTTTGACTCTCTTATGTTAGTTTGAATTTCTTTCTTATGAATTGTTAATATAGATTTGCAGTTATATCTTGCTTATGAATTGATAGTATTGATTATATGTGACCTCACCAATTAATGTTGATTGCTTTATATCAGTTTATTTTATGCAATTTCAGGTTTTCTGCAATTAGATTTATTTCCATACAATTTCCTTTTTTCATATATTAGCTTCAATTTCAATCACTTAGATTAAGTTAGCAATACTCTGCCCCTACATATATTTTGTTTGTACCTCACAAGCTTAAGCTCTCTCCGGGTTGACAATTAAATCGTTGGATATATATGTTATAAATTGTTTAATATTTTCCCCAACAGTTATGCCATTTGGCCTTAAAAATGATGGAGCCACTTTTCAACGGTCCATGATGTTCAACTTCCATGACTTGATCCACGTCATCTTTGTCTACCAAGATGACCTCACGACTCGATCTCGGAAGCGTTCCCATCATTTAGATGACTCACGCCAAGTCTTCTTGCGATGTCACAAATATAATGTCCACTTGAACCCCCTCAAATGTGTGTTTTGTTACCTTACTAGGAGTTTACTAGGGTTCATCGTATCTCACAAGGGGATTACGGTGGATGTACTGGAGGTTCAAGCCATTCTGAATCTACCCCCCCACATACTTTGCGCCAACTGCAAAGTCTCCAAGGAAAGGAAAACTTCCTTCATCGTTTCATTCTGGACTATGTGACCAAAGTCCATGGGTTCTTACATCTACTTCGTACCAACATTCCTTTTGTTTGGGATGAGCATGTGTAAGACGCTTTCGATGCATTGAAACAAGTTTTGACTTCTGCTCCGTTGTTGTCTCCTCCCAACTTCAATAAGGAGTTCATCCTCTTTGTGTCGGCATCTAAAAATGGCATCACTGGAGTATTGGTTCAAGAAGACGATGCTCACTAAGAGCATGCAATCCTATATGTTAGTCCAAAGCTCTCTGGACCACCTTTATGTTAATCGCACCAAGAGAAGATGGCCCTCTCCGTTGTCTTTTCGGTTGAGAATCTACGCCATTGCATCCTCTTAATCCACACTCGAGTAATGGTCGATTCCAACCCCATGCGGTATCTCTTGAGCCACCACCTTGTTCAAGTTCTTGCTACCAAGTAGATTGTCGTTCTCCAAGAGTACGATATGGAATTTGTCACCCCAAAAAGCACCAAATATTCGGCACTAGCTTCCTTAATGATAGACTTCCCTCCATCATCTACTTCACCACCTATCACAATCACTCTTCCTAAAAAATTCTTATTTGTCATCTCTACAAAATACCCATGGTATGGGGGAATTATCTTGTACTTTTGCACACAAACATTTGGGCCCCATTTAAGCCATGAAGATCGTCCCACATCGAGCACCAAGCTGATATATATCTAATCATTTGTGATGTCTTGTACTATCATGGTGTCAATGCCATATTGCATCGTTGCCTCACACATGATGAAGCTGAAAAAGTCATGAATGACTTTCATAGTGGATCCTATGGTGGAGACATATCTAGTTTGGATATTTCCCAAAGGATCCTCTGTGCTAGTTATTTCTAGACCACCATCTTTGTCAATTGCATCCATGCAGTTAAACACTGCTGCAATTACTATCTCTTTGCTCCAAAATAAAAGACACCTCCTGCATTGTTACATCCTATCGTCATAGTTGGTCCCTTCTGCAAATGGGTGATTGACTTCATGCACTATAATCCTACCTTGTTCCAGTGGTCATAAATATATTATTGTGGTTGTTGATTATTTCACAAAATGTGTTGAGTCCATGCCTACATTCAACTGTAAGAATGATATTGTGGCACAGTACTTTTTCAACCGCGTCATTTCATGTTTCGGTGTCTCCCAACAAATATTCTTAGACCATGGTTCTCATTTTGAGGACATTTTTTGGATAGAACTTTACGCCATGTTGAAGTTTGAACACCAGCATTCCTATGTGTATTATCCCCGAGTTAATGGCCAAGTCGAGGTTGTCAACAATTCTTCCTAAAAACCATACTCCAATGAATGGTGGAAAAACACAAATCCAACTGGCACCACTTGCTCTTTTCTTCTCTCTAGGCTTACCAGACATCGACCAAAACCTCCACTTGTTTTACCCCATTTCACTTAGTCCATGGTGTGGAATCATTTCTTCCCATTGAATGCCAGATTTCGTCACTCCGCATTGCCGTCGAACTTCTCCCTAATACTTCACCATTAGAACAACGCCTACTTATGCTTTAACATACCAATGAGGATTTTAATGCTGCTCTCCAAATGATCAAATCAACTAAGACTCAGTTGAAGTCCCAATATGACTCCCACATCCACTCACGCACCTTTAGCGAGGGGGACCTAGTCCTGTCTATGACCAATCCAATGATAAGCTAGGGAAATTGAAGTTTTATTCCATGTGGTATGGCCCATATGTCATCCAGTGATTCCTTAGCAAGGGAGCATATCTCCTTTCTTACTCTGACAGTGACCTATTGAAGAATCCTTGCAATGGGATCTACCTCAAGAGGTTATATGCCTGAAGTCGCTCACCATAGAGTACACTTGTGTCATATTTTTTCTTTTTTGTTTTACATCATTTTTACCACTAGTCGTTGACCCCCTCTAGTAGTCGCTCCATGTCCAGCCACAGTGAGTCCATTGTGGCACTCCGTCGCATCCTTTTCTCATGAGCGGGTGGATATATCCCCTGCCTCTGCGCTCGTGGTACCTCACTAGAGGGTGCGGTCCCATGTCTGCACATGAACACAATATGTTGTCAGTGTCTGTCACACACATAATCTAGCTACCACTATGCTAGCACACTATATATGAATGAAACCATAAAAGCATCATGTATACATACCGTTAGGTCCCTAGACCTATACTGGAGGTCGAGGCATCTCCGTATCTCCCCGATAGTCCATGCTCAAGTATGGATCATCCTCTATGAGTATAGGAATATGCCACCACTATGAAAAAACCCGTCGGGTGAAGAAATGTCCTATTTGAGTGCCTCCCTCCCTACTTTCTTTAGGCCATTTCTCGAAGTCATCTTGATTTGTGTGCCATCACACAAAACTCCCCATGCACATATTGGCATGTAAATGAGCCATCTACTCCATCCATACTGCATAATTGGCCTTATTTTACCACCATCCACCGTCCTGTAAGGATTCCCCATCATTGTTCCTTAATTATTCCTATCAGCCATGTTCATTACATAACCTCTTTCCATACATCAAACACTTCCTCCTTACTTGAAAGATGATTACAGAGTTTCTGTTAAGATCTTTTTTGACTCCTAAAAGAATGAAAATATTGTCAACCATGCATGCATCATTTCACACTCGTTAAATAATTTGAAAGGGTGTCTATGCAGCCTCATTTATCTCCTATTTGGGACTATATAGACTATCAATAGAAAAGGACCACCCTAGCACATTCCAACTAGGAACATTTCTCTCTATATCCTTTTATACTTTATCAGACATTGGGATCATGACTTATGAAAGAGCTCATCATGGGTTGTATTTAAGCTCTTTTCCATCCCTCTGATCAAGAAAATATCACCGAGCAATCTTGGTTTCGTTCATGCTTGTAAAATTATTTGAATGACCGTCTAGTCAGTATAGGTTTAACCTTTTCCAGCCTGGTTCGACTACCTACGGTAAAGAAGTTTCTCTTCCTCCAAGGTTGAGAGAGCTCTCCTTTGTATACTTTTATCCTTTTATGGATTAGGAGACTATTTACGAAAAAGAGAACCATTGGAGTATTCTGCATGTTTTTAGACTCTGTAAAAATGAAAACACCATCGATCATTTACCTTATTGAGGTTGCTAAAAATCTATGAGATCGTATCATATAGAGCTTACTTCTATTCCTTATTCATGCTCCTTAAACTATGAAGAAGGCCCAAATGATGTACTTTAGAACCACCACACATGATCTCACATTATGGCAGCTTTCCCCCATTGGGTCACCTTTTTTCATAGTATTCTGTAATGAGTCTTCCTTAGATCCCCTGGATATTACTATTCCAGTTACCTCCCTAAGTATTTCCCATTGTAGTTATCTTCTCAGTATTACATCTATGATCCTTCTCCCATGACTCAGTTTCATTTGCTTCCAGGTGAGCCTTGTCATCATACTCAGAGCAAAGAAATTTTGAGTCCCCCGTACTCCCGTGCCCATGTTCCCCCATTTAGTGTGTCAGTCCCCTGATTTTTACACATCTTTGGTTATCCCCCACGTGCTTCTACTCAAGGAAACATCATTTCCTTGATTATTTGTAGGTCTCCCTCTATCGACGTCAACACATCTATTCCAAAGGATAGACCCAGAGGTCCCTCCATTTTAGTTTCATCCACCTCATTTGATGAGTTCCTTGGACCACTTCAAAGGAGTCATTAGTGCCTTTCAGGTTGGTTTTGTCTCACATGCTCAACTTCAGCTACATCATCGCACCTTTGAGATGTGTACAAGGGATTGGTCTGTTCATTATTTTTTGGAAGACCCAGGTTGTCACCTGACTCTATCACATTGGTGATTCTTCTATGGAACCCATACAGTCTCATGTCCCTTGTGATTTATGGGTTGATTTGGTGACAGTGTTTGGAATCTCCAGTGTTATGCTTCAGTGTATCTTTAGTAATTGATGCCACATATTGTACCACAAATATTCTGACTCTTAGTCATTGAGTCCCCCCTAGTTATGTACACCTCCAGATCCAGCAGAGCATTAGTTGTGATGATATTGCATTCCATGAGAATTCCATTGTTCCTATGTATCAATTCTCTAGATCAAAATTGCATTCAACCTCCCATTGAGGCCACCATTATGTATCACCATTTGTATATGTATTGATCGGCTCCCATGTTTTTAGCCTTGATCCCCATATTTTATTATTTGGAAATTGTTACAAGCATGGGTTTACCTGCCTTGTCCATATACATGTCACACATTATATGTATCTCATCCATTTTTTAGAACCAATAAAAAACCAAAATCCTCTGTAGTTCGAAAAAGAAATATCCACTCCTCTACGGTCCTCTCTAGTCTCTCTACTGTTGTCACTGTATTTCCCATGATCCTATGATGTCTATTGTCCATACGATGAGCTCCTTCCCTCACACATCAAATGACAATCTGTTAACGCTACAAAGTCTTCAACTAGCTCTCCATGGTCTAAACCATAGTCATACATCATATTCCCACCACATTTCCTTCATTTTTTACCTTCACAATTGTATTTTCACTAAAAATGGTCCAAAACATCATTATTCCTTCCCATAAATGAAGGGATGATGAGAATTTATTGTGATTTGTCCCCACTCTCTCCCAAAAATGGTTAAAAACCCTAAAAAAGAGAATGGTTCAAAAAACCATAGATAAATACCATGGACAATAACACACCATGGGTCATTACCTTGGGCCAAAAATCCCTAGGACCATACTATAAATACATTATGAAGGATTCCCCCAAAACACTGTTTTCCATTTGCAATCAGTCACATCATACACTTTTCTCCATTATTCCCATATTTTGCCACGCCCTTTCCCACAGTGTACATTGAGTTCACTTCATACCCATTTGGATCTATTCCCCCCATTTGACAACTAGTTGTGGAAGAGATTGGAGACCCAAACCATGGAGCTACATAACTACTTCTAAGGATGGCTACGGTGTCCTATTTTCATAAAGGTGTGATCATTTTTTTATTTCTTGCATTAGCTAGTTAATATATGTGAAAACCCTAAAAAATATTTTCTATTGTTATCTTGTTTCTTTTGTTATTGTTGAACACTTCCTTATGCTCTGGACGAGCTAACGTTGGTTCTTTTGCACGTAGCCGAGGAGAAATCCACACTACAAAAGGTATAATAGACCTTGGACTATACTCTGATGGAGATCATGAATACAGATTGTATGGATATATGGATTCAGATTGGGCAGAAAGCTCCTCATATGGAAAGAGTACATCAGGTGGATGTTATTGTCTGGTATTTGCCATGATCTCATGGTTTAGAAAGAATAATTCTAGTGTTTCTCTCAGCACAACTGAAGTAGAGTATGTAGAAGATTGTTCTACTAGCTGTGAAGCCATATGGATTCGGAAGTTGATGTCAGGTATATTTGATATGGAGTTGGAAATCACATTGATTCTATGTGACAACCATAGTTCTATAAAGATGACAGATAACCCAGTGTTCCATGATAAGTCAAAGCACATAGAAATATGGTATTTTTATATACGGGAAATGCCAGTATAGAAGGGAGCTATAAAGCTCTAATATGTGAGTACCGATGAACAAGTTGTTGATGTGTTGGACAAGCCTCTGTCTCAAGTAAAGTTTTGATACTTTCATGATAATATTTGTGTAGTCCAAAAACACCTTCCTCATAAAGAGGAACAATGGAGATGATGTTACATCCTTTACTCTCAAGGAGGAACAATGTTATGGACCCTCCTCGGAAAGGGGGAGCGGGTTGGAGATATGGACCCTCCTCAGAAAGGGGGAGCAGGTTGGTGATATGGACCCTCCTCGAAAAATGGGGATTAGGTTGATGATCTGGACCCTCCTCGAAAGGGGGAGTAGGTTTATGATCTTGCAGTGGGATTGTATCATCCTTGCACTTATGCCCTAAAGTGATATGGATTGAACATCCCATAAGTGGCTCAGGATTGCATCATCCTTGGACTTATGTCCTAAAGTGAGAGGGATTTACCATCCCGTAAGTGGCTCAAGGTTTCATCATCCTTGAATTTTTTCCTAAAGTGAGAGGGATTGACCATCCTATAAGTTGCTCGGGATTGCATCATCCTTGGACTTATGTCCTAAAGTGAGAGGGATTGACCATCCTATAAGTGGTTTATGATTGTATCATCCTTGGAATTATGTCCTAATTTGAGAGGGATTGACCATCCCATAAGTGGCTCAGGATTGCATCATCCTTGGACTTATGTCCTAAAGTGAGAGGGATTGACCATCCCGTAAGTGGATCCGGATTGCATCATCCTTGGACTTATTTCGTAAAGTGACAAGGATTGACCATCTCGTAAGTGGGTCAATTTTGCATTGTCCTTGGACCTCTGTCCAAAAGTGATAGGGATTGATCATCCCGTAATTGGATCATGTGTGCTATAGGTTATGATTCTTCTAACGATGTTGTTGATCGATAGATAAAGTACATATGCATATGATGAAAGTATTGATCAAAATATCAAGTATGGATATATATAATGATGTGGATTGAGTGATCGATTGCTGCAAAGGACTGAGTGATCGAATTCTGTAGAGGATGGAGTGGTCAAGTGTCACAGAAGAAAAATATCAAAGATGAAGACTGATCAAGTGTTGCTACAAAGGATCAAGTGATCAAGTGCCATAGAAGATAAATATCAAATATAAACATCCATTGTTGCCGAATATTATGTTCCAGTACTAAAGATGTTTAGTAACTTCTCTAGATACTGATGACTGTTGAAAAATTCCAATGACGTATATGCTGGCTTTTATCCCTCCTCCAAGGATCCTGACCCAGGTTCAGTCCCTTCTGCTTAGCGCAAAAAATCCCAAGATATCAAACCAAAATACCAGAGCTTAATTGACAGTGCTTGCAAGACATATCCAGTCTCACACAAGATATCTCTCTCAATGGGTAACTACCAGAACCACATTTCCGCAATTGGGTGGGGTATTTCTGGTAGCTTTTTTCCTTACCAATGTGCTCAACGAAGCATGTGGGTGGATTATTTATGCTTACTGTGAATAGTTAGACCGTGACCCAACTTCTCTTATGCAACTTATTATAACAACAACCTTTATGCACCATAATTGTATTCAACCGATTCAATGCAACTGATGCATCCATTCATTCATAAGGAAATCTATAAGCATCCATTCAATGCAACATTTACACAGGTAGCTCAAACACATTCAAAATTCACACATATACACACAATATAACATGGAAACCCGTCCAGGAAAAATCCACAAAGGTGTTCTTCATCTCGCATGAGAAATATATGCACCTTTCATCTGCACACTAAGATGTAGGCTCTGTTCTAGATATTCTTCTCTATATTTACAGACTCTTTCTTTCTCTCATGATCTCTGATATTCTCTCTCCTTTCTTTTTCCTCATATTTACTAATGATCTAGAGACATCCTAGATTGACTCAACCTCTCCTATACTTCTACGCACTCAGCTGCATATTCTTCAACTCATATGCACTCAGCAACACTAACAGAAAGAAAAAAATATAGAACAACTAACAGTCTAACAACAGAGAAGCTAAACCACATACACCTTGGGTTCATTCTTTTATAGGATCTTTTACAGAATCGTTACAAACTCTTTTACTGTCAGTTTCTCAGTCGAATTCCTATATTTAGCTAAGAGGTTGTCTTTCCTTTTCTAATAACACCTAATGGGAGGCACTAACGACTTGAATTATAAAGGTACTTTCATATGTGTGGTTTCTACCGACTCTAGCCAAACTCATACCCACAATATTTATGTCCTGTCACTTTCTAACCATTACACCTTACTATCATTTTCTAGCCGTTATTCCACTTACACGCCTTATGATACTATTATTCTGTCACACTCCTTCCTTCTGTTGCCGCTTCCTCTCCTGTCGCACATCTTCCCTCTTCTTCCTTCCTTTCATTGCTTCCATCACAACTCCTTGCTCTTCTTCTTTCATGTTGTTGCTTCTGTCGCAACTCCTTTCTCTTTTTCTTTATCTCTTCTCCATACTTTGGAATAATTATAAGTTAATTTTTTCTTCCTTTCCCTAGGATCAACAAGCCCCAACACTAACCTATGGCTAATCTTGAGCCACTCGAAGCTATTCCTCCATGTATTTCCTTGTGCTGACTTTAATGTGAAAATATTTAGGATTTTCGTGACTTTCTCTGCTTCTAGTTGCACTTCTTCATCTGTATTCTGCAATTTTTCCACAAGTTCAAAACTGACATGTTCCGTGAATATCTTCTCTACAGATGCCAATGCGTCATGCACCTTCTGATGTACATGTTTAATGATGCATGCAACTCTTTTTTCTTCATCCTTCAACTCTTCCTCCTTTTCCACACAATGTTGTTGTCATGTGCGCAACATTGTTACTTGCTTCTACAATTTCCTCATCTCCATTTCCTTATCCATTTTCTGCCCTAAGGGTAGCTGCTTCATGTCATTCCTTATCTAAGTAAAATTTGCTTCAATCAAAGTCAACTCATTTGCAATTTTATCTAATTGCTCATCATCCATTAGTGCTTCACAAGTCTGAGAGACTTGGTTGACAACCTTGGCACATAACGTTTATGCTTATTCTATCCTCTTTGTAGCTTCAATTGCTGCTTCTTTTCTTTCCTATATTACCTATGGGGGTGTGCTTCGTTTTACCTACTCTTCAAGTTGTGTGACATTCTTCCTAAGGTCATCCTCTATCTTACCAAGTTGAATAAATTTGTCCTCTATATGCATTTCTGCTCTAATTTCTTTATCATTAAGATTTGTACATGCTATATTTATATCATTTTCAAGTTTCATCTTTCTTTCTTCCCTTACTTTTGTTTTATTCTTTATCTTCTGCACTTTTCCATCATTTTGTTAATATTGTATTTTTAGATTTCTTCATTTTCTTTCCCAGGGTGGTTTATCTTACTTTGATTTCTGCAACTGCATCTTTCTGTAATGCATATACGTCAGTCAACTGCATCTGTGAGAAATCTATTGTTACCTGTCCAATGCTTTTGTCCACATCGTTGAAATCTGGGGTGGCCAGATCTAGTACTTCTCCTCCAACTTATACTCAGATTGGGTGAACTAGTTTTGGCATCTAAGGTTCTGGTGCTTCTAAAGTAATGGGTTCATTCCATTACTCATCTACTTGGGGAAAATGGTCGACTCTGATTCTAACCTGCTCGACATATTTACCGAGTTCGTTCACTCGCTCAGTAATATTAGTTTTTAACTATGTCTGCCACTTGTCGATGTCTTGCAAAATTTCTCATGCAACTTCTTGGAGTGCTTCTCTTAACGCTTCCAAGTATTATTCATCCATTTTGAAGGTATTGGCTTTCTTATTAGCCTTTATTTTCTTTCACTTATGCTTCCTTTGTTATTATTTTTCCTTATCTTCCTACTATTTCTAGGGTGGATCTAACAAAGACGAGATAGCGTCACTCTTGTCTAACTCTCTTTCTTGGTTGTCCTATGTTGAAGGTTTCTTCTGATCTCCATCCTCTTCCATTATCTTGGCTTCTATCACATGTAGGTGCCATTCGTCTAGCCAATATATGGTAATGGTTTCCACTTCTTCTTCTGTTAGTACAAACTTTGTTGCCAACCATTGGTGGTATGGGTCCTTTCATGGTTTCATGACAACATAATGTGGACCCATTTGAAATATGATGGCTTTATGAAATCATGCAATAGTGTCATCGTGAAGTCTTACAAATTTCTTCACATGATGCCTCAAGGCTTCACCATGTAGGAAAAATTCAATATTATTGTTTGTCTGCCTGCTCTTTTTTAGTGATAACCATAGGTTTTGGTGTTTTTATCCTCTCCAGTTCAAAAGTAGATCTACCCATTGGTATTTTGGTGGCTCGGACCTACCCTTTTCATGTACGTCAATAGAATCTTGTAGTACCTTATTCAACAGGAACTGACACCAGTTAATCTGAACTCCCTCCGCATAGATTTCAACGGGTGAAATTACTCCTACAGTGCATTACTCTGGATGCATATTACATAGTAACGTCGAGGTCAACACCTTTGCAGCAAAGCAGACGGTATAACTATTAATGGTTTTTATCAGAAATCCTCTTTTATTTCTTACTACATTATATTTTTCTGTCATCCACGCGGCCATTTCCACTTCTTGATCATTTTTTAGAAGTGGCATTGGGTCCATTCCTATCAATGGTAGGTCTGTGATGATTTCAATAAGTTCAACATCTAGAGGTATAGTATTTCCCAACCATAAGAACCCACCATGAAAAAATACCAATAACTGTTTAACACGGGTGTTTATTGGTGTGATACGAAAAAAATGCAGCATATATAACAATGATAGTATGCCAGACTATTCCAATCCTCTATCCCATTCCATTGCAACAAATCACTTGGGCACCTCTGGTGTGTCCTGCACAATATCCATGTATTTTTGGTGGTCCAATTCTATGTGCTTCTTTGTATCATGATCAACAAAAGATAGTTTTCTTAAGCTCGACATAATATCCATCAACACCTTCACTCCTTTGGGCACCATGGCGCTATCAGCTGGGCCCCTGTTCACTTTGGGATTTTAACTTTTGGTGTATCAGCGGGTTTGGGTGGGATATAAGGTGGCATCTTATTTCTTGTCTCAGAATATTCATCCTCCAGTAGGGATGGTGTTGGGATCGTTGATGATTTTCCCTTCCTCTTCCAGTTACCAGTTTGTTTTCCTCGTGTGGTTTTAGATGGACCTGGTTTGTCTTTTCTAAATGTCCTAATGGGGTTTGGATTCACTACTAGAGTAGTTTGTGCAGCAACTAGTGCCGCTTATTGATTGGTTTATGGGCCCTCTTCCTACCGTGGGACATAAGCGGTGGTATCTTCCATGACTATGGTAGGTGATGCGGGTTCAAAATCGACTATATTTGTGATGGAAATGGAAATGACCATGCTTCAAACAACTTGTTATGGCTCTCAAGGTCCTAGATGCATTATCTCTTCTCTCTTGCAACCAAAATGAAAGGAGCCTTGGCAGCAAAGTTTGATAATATACCTCAATTTTTCCTAGTCGTTCTTTGTACGTGCAAGCACTTGATCAGAAACGAATCCATCCTTTTAGGTACATAGGTCAACTGCTAACTCATTATCAAAATTTTTGGGTTATGCCGCCAATTATCTGTCACTTTAAATGGTAGGTATTTCCATAAGACCATACGTGACCAAAACACACGCCGTCATATTTTCTCGGATTTGTGAAATTAATGATATCCAACCTGTCTTGTCATATTTTCTCAAATTTGTGAAATTAATGATATCCAACCTATCTTGTCATATTTTCTCGTATTTGTTTTTTACATGACCGAGTCGCAGTTAGAAAAATAAGGTTTATTTGCACACATATGTTCTGACTCATGTATGTTTATCTCAAGCGGGAAATCATCATCTAGTTCTCTTATAATATTGTAACATTCCATCCAGTGATGTACTATCATGCTGCATTGATGGAATTTCATGGCTGCGACCGCGATTTCTTCAAATATATTTTCCTTCCTTTTCTGTAGCGCAACATCAATTCTCAAATGCTCACTCGCAAACTCAAATGTATGGGTGAATCTTGTGCCTAACTCTTTTGATTTGATAGTTCCTCTTTGCAACACCACTGATGTATACCAATTTCTTGATACCATTTCCAATGTGTGGATGAATCGATGGACCTGCTTCTATCATAGATATTCCTGGCATGTCATGCAACACTGCTCAATATGCTTCACATCATTTGTCAGTCCTGTATACTTCTTATCAGAATAGATGATCTATTCCCAAAATATAATCTCTAGTAATCATTTACACTATGGCCAATCATATATATATTATTTATGTGTACACCACCATCTAGCAGGCATAGCTTTCAACACAAATTCCAAAGTAGACACTCACTATGATTCTGTAACTTTTTCTTCAAACTCCACCAGAAAAGACACAAGGTTGGGTAATCCTTCATATGTACGAAGCTCTCTTTCCTTAGCTCCTTCACTTCAGACATATCTTGTGATTGTTGCACATATTCTCATGGAGAGTTCATGCAGCCCGTTCTACCAATTTTCCAGTGTATCACCTGAATCGGATGAGCAAGATATTACACTCCGCTAACTCAAATCTCCATCAGCTGTTGGATTTATATAATATTCTCTTGAAGACATGATATTATACAACTGATCTAGTTAATTTCCTTGGAATTCATTATTTACTGGATCAAAATATCTCTGCCCTTCAAGTGGATCAATTGGAGTGACCACCCTAGTTCTAAATCTTCAAATGATAAGCTTATTTTATAAAATTAATAATGGTTTGGTTTTCTATCACCCAACTGATTCCCAAAAGTGCAAGATATGGATTTGTGTCATCGACAATGTCAATTACTTCAGATTGTGCATGTTTCCTTAAGCTTTCCACTTCTACATGCACTTGAGTTAGTCTACCAATTGGTAGAACCTTCGATTGGTTCGCAAGTCTTAGATGAATGGGAGACCATTCTAGTTGTGGATTATTCATGTTCTCCCATGTTTTTCTTGTTAATATGTTAACATCCAACCCCAAATCTAATTTGATATAATCCATATCATAGTATTATATCTGCACAGTTCATTCACGGTTCTCGGTTTGTTTTTAGTCTCTTCCCTATATGGTTAACTCTTTTTTCAGGTCATGGGTCATCTGGAGTTTCTTATATAAGTGTTGTCATTTCTGTAACAACATATTTATCATTGATTAGTTCTAAACAAATTTTGAAAAATTCTTTAATCTTACTAACATTTTTCATTGGCTACTTCCTAAGTAACTGCTCAAATAGTTCAGGCATGGTCTTGACTTGTCCAAATGTTAATGGTTGATTAGCATCAACAAACTCTGGTTGCACATCCAAAAATAATTCCTTCTCCTTCTGGACATCTAGCAGGGATTTCTTATGTTCTGTAGGTTGCACCTATGGCTTTCCATGTTGTGTGATCTGGTCTACACCTGTCGCATCACCTCGTCTTGTAACCACAACGATGTTAGCTGCTCTTGGCTCGACAGAAATCATTTGAATATTCTGATTGGGGTTCAGATTCTGATTCTACACCAGGTTGGTATTTACAACAGTTCGAGTCTGCCATTTCACAATTAGTTGTGGACACTATTCAACAGTGTGATCAAAGGATTTACAATATGTACATGTTTTTGCATGACTTTGAAATATCAGAAAAATGTCCTAGATTCCCACAGCTATAACATATGACTTGGCTTCTTCCTCAACCAAATCCTTCTCCTCCTTGTTGTTGTCCTCGGCCTCAAAAATTTCCACCCCTCCTTTGTTGAGGGTATTGTTGTTGTGGTGGATTATGATTTTGTTGGTATTACAGCTGAGGATACTGTGGTTGTTTATATTGCGATGGTGTATATTGAGCAGGTGGATATTAAGGTCATGCTCATTCATCTTGCATCTATGCATTATTTTTCATCAAGTAGGTATGCACTGTCTTTTCCTATGGCAACAAAAGTGCTTTGTAGTCTTTTTCATCGTGAACTACTGATTTACAAAATTTACAATACATACTAGCTGGTGTAATTACAATCTTATATAAATACATACATTCTTCGGACTTGTGTCCCTTGGTCTGACATATTCTACACCAAGGCATCACATTGGTGTTTATTGGGTTCAACGTTGTTGCTGCAGCATAGTTCATGAGCGCGGTACAATTGTATTTATGGTGTCTGTATGCTATGCATCTTGTACATTATCAGGTTATTCTTCAAATTCCTTTCCTCTCTTAATTTCCTGGATTTTCACCGTAAGGTTGTCCAGCTGTGACTAAATTTGCATCATTCCTATGCTGATGTCTCCAATTGGTAAGGATTCTTACTTCATTTCTATCTCAAGATCCTCTATCTATGACACAATATTCTATTGCATCAATGGGGTTTTTGTACATAGTCTTCACAGTCTACCGCGTGGTCCTTGAAAAAATTTCCGCTTCGCCTCACTGTATGAGGTTAGTGTGTCAAAAACAAACTCAATAATGTATCCCTCCAAGATATTGTCTATCCAACCCTCGATGCAGGGTTTCTTACTCTTTTCGTCGTTCAATAAACTGAGGATTCCACTCCTTTGGTTATCCTCCTTAGAAATTTATTTGTTGGGTTTCCAACTTAA
Organism: Pseudotsuga menziesii; assembly: GCA_001517045.1. Classification (NCBI taxonomy): domain Eukaryota; kingdom Viridiplantae; phylum Streptophyta; class Pinopsida; order Pinales; family Pinaceae; genus Pseudotsuga; species Pseudotsuga menziesii. Next base: position 262,412 of record LPNX010654386.1, read on the forward strand.
ACAACCACTCATGCAACACAATTGGAAACTCATAAAATAAAATCTCATGGATGTCCATATAGAGGTATTGACCCAACCACTATGTTGGGTTCCACCAAGATCCTTTTCTTTCTCCTCGTGCAAATTCTAATGCTTTGAAATCCACCCAATATTGGATCTCAGGTTTCGTTGGTTCCCACAACATATCCCTCATCAAAATGATTTGGGTCTCAACAACGGAACCATTTTTTGGCTTTTCTCCCTCCTCCAAGATTCCTGACCCAGGTTCAGTCCCTTCTTCTTAGTGCAAAAAAGACAAATGTATCGACCCAAGAGAGCAGAGCTCAATTGGCAGCACCTGCGACGCAGATGCAGTCTTACATGAGTTATCCCCTTGAATGGGTAATTTGCAGAACTGCATTTGGGTGGGGGATTTTTTATACCCTGGTCCCTTACCAAGGTGCTCAATGATGCATGTGGGTGGATTATTTATGATTACCGTGAACAATTAGACCGCGAACCAACTTATTATAACAACAACCTTTATGCACCATAATTGTATTTGACTGATACAATGCAACTTTCATAAGAAAATATATAAGCATACATTCAATGCGCTATTTACACAGGTAGCTTAAACACATTCAACATTCACACATATACACATAATATAAAGTGGAAATGCATTCAGGAAAAAACCACAAAGGTATTCTTCATCTGGAATGAAAAATATATGCACCTTTTGTCTGTGCACTAAGATGCAAACTTTGTTTCAAGATCTTCTTCCCTATCTTTACAGACTCTTTCTTCCTCTCATGCTCTCTGATCTTCTCTCTTCTTTCTTTCTACTCACCTTACTAATGATCCGCACACAACTTGAATCGACTCAACCTTTCTTATACTTTTGCACACTCAGCTGTAGATTCTTCAACTCATATGCACTCATCAACACTAACATACAACAAAATATAGAGAAAATAATAGTCTAACAACAAAGAGATAACAACAGAGAAGCTAACCCACATACACCTTGGGTTACTTCTTTTATAGGCTCTTTTATAGACTTGTTATAGACTCTTTTACTGTCGCTTTCTCAGTCGAATTCCCATACTTAACCAAAAGGATGTCTTTCCTATTCTAGTAAAACCTAACAGGAGGCACTCATGACATAAATTACAAATATACTTGCATATGTGTGGTTTCCTTCGGCTCTAGCCAAACTCGTACCCACCATATTTATGGCCTGTCACTTTCTAACTATTACGACTTACAGTCGTTTTCTAGTCATTATGCCACTTGCACACCTTTGCATGCCTTCTGATACTATTATTTTGACGCATCTTCTCTTGTCGCACTCCTTCCTTCAGTCACGTCTTCCTCTCTCATCGCACATATTCCTTCTTCTTCCTTCCTTTCACTGCTTTTGTCACAACTCCTTTCTCTTCTTATTTCCTATCATTTCTTTTGTCGCAGCTCCTTTCTCTTCTTATTTATCTCTTCTCCATACTTTGGAAAAATTCTAAGTGAATTTTGCCTTCCTTTCCCTCGGACCAATAGTATAGATGTATCACCCTGATGTTGTTGTATATGCTCTCTCTTTGTGCTCCTAAAGTTGACAATGTTGTTGTTAGTAGAATACTCTTCTCCTTAAGAGGGAGTGTTGAAATATTGTAACTTCAAAGAATATTCTAAATGTATTTTACTGATGTAACTCATGAGAGATGTCTTATTCCTTCGTCAAGATGTTACTATCATATTTGGTCATCATAGATTCATGAGGTATAACTGCCATTGTAACTTGGGTCAAAAGTACCCTCTTGAATATAATATAATATTGTTCTGTCTCTTCCTAGGTGAAATCATACCAGCAAGTTTGTTGAGGCCGACTTGTTAGGGTAAAAGTCAAGTGATAGATTTCAAGCACCTGATATGCAGGTAAATTATTACCAACATACAGAGCATACGAGATTTATTGTCAACCCAAGAAAGTCTTTTATTTCAAAGGATAAATGCACAGTATATGCTTAAACACAAAATCACTGTAATTGAACACTCTTATCCTCTAACAACTATGCCCATCCCAAGAATCTGTGTAATCCCATTCATCTTCTAGATACTACAGTTTCAATTACTTTCTACCATGTATCGAGGAAAATGATCAAACAACAATTGCAGATAAAAAGGAAATCCTATTCACATCCCAGAACAAGTAATTCACCTATTCAATCTGATTACTCTTGAAAGCCATAAACACAAATCAAATATTAATCTAGGAATTCAATTGCAAAGGATTGAGTTCAGCTACTCTAAGAAATTGAATTACAGGAATGAAAGTCAACAATCATAACAACAAAGATAAATTGCAAGGATTCGTGGGATAACAAATTAAAACTGCAGGATGAACAAAGCTGTGTACAACTACCACATGAATTGCATAAAGAAAGTTACCTACTCAGTCGACTGTCACTCTGTACCACTTACCGATCTCAAGAAAATGTAATCACAATTATACTGTAAATCCACACTTACTACGGCTGCGTACAAAGGAAATAGAATCAACAAAACATCACACAATACTGAATTAAAAAGTCCTAAATTAACTCAACAATCTTTGTGGAAGGCGGGCCCAGCCTTCACACAGAGATGTTGGCTGAACAATGGGAAGCTCCCTTAAATCAGAGGTAACTCCTTATATTAAAGAAAGAAAGATTACACAAGTTGCTTCCACTGCTAATACAATGAATGAATTATCTCTTTTTCAACCCCCTGGGTCAAGATAGCTTCCCATATTTATACATACAGATTATAACATCCGATCCTATTAAAAAGGGCAGCCATGAAGATCTCTGATCTTCAGGCGCCCTAAATAAAACTAGTTGTTACAAACGTGGCATGGTAAAGACATGGAAAATACGGAAAAGCTGTTAATTGACCCAGGAGTGGCAATCTCTTCTAACCACAATTATACTCGAGCAGTAATGTACTAAAGATCTCCAGTTGTAGTGCATTCTGTTATAGCTGCCTTGTCATAGCTCTATCTAAGATGTTGCATTAGAACCACGTGCCTTAATTGGTGATCGGAGGGCTGAGGATCATCTTGAGCGGCGATTATCCCTCCTTTCAAGACTTGTTCAGCCCCATCTTCTTCCAGTCCACTTATCTCAAACTACCTTCATAAATCATAACATGTTAGCACAATTAAGAGATACACATCCTTAATTATCACAATCATAAGCATTAATAAGATAAAGCAATGATCAGTCATACCTTGGAAATTTGGGGAATAAAGTGAGGACAACAGGTCTGATTAGCTTACTGAATGGTGTAGGACAGGGGAAGAAAAGGTGATCAAGGATGGCTAAAAGGGGCCAATTCTAGGCTCAACATCTCCCCCCAACTATCCTGTTGCATGTCCTCATGCAACAACCTGCATCATTCGGATTCTGAGTCCTGTACTGAGCTCTATTCATGGAGGGATGAAAAGTTGTAGGGAAACTCAGGCACCTCATCTTTCTTTAAAAAGCCTCTGTGAGTAACCCAATACTTCCAGCATCGCTGCTCCTCTGCCCTAGTTAAGGAAAAATCCACGTTATATGGTTTTTCTGTCCACCAAATGAGAGGGAATTTAAATTTCAAGCCCAACCAATTAACCCCACATTCCCTCATACTTCCCACATAGCCCTTGACTCTGGAAAGTGCCTACTTGAAATTCTTGAAACAGTAGGGATCTCGGCTTCTGAGTGCAGAGGAGGTAGCCTGCCATCTGTGCTTGCTCCCTTCCAATGCTACCTACTAGTGTCTGGAAATGTAGTTGGTGCAAGTGGAAATCACCTCTTCCTGCAGTCTCATTATATGCTATGCCTGGGGAGGACTTGAAAGGAAATTTCTGTACTGAGCCAAAAGAATACCAGGATTCTGGGGCTCACTTCAAATCCACAGGTTAGTGTGAACTTCATTATGAGAAAATGTTTGAAAAGACCTTTCCCACTGAGCGTGGTTGCTCACAAAAGAGGCAAAAGCTCTTAGCTGAACATCCCCTACAAATGGAATAGGATTTGAGTGGCAGTCCAGAGGGCAAGCCATCTCATGCAAGTAAAGTTCACACAGCGAATTATGCTCCTCAAAATTGCTTCTAAAGAATGTCTTCAAGAACTTTGCTGAGGTTGTGATTTTGAATGACCTCCCTTCCTGTACAGCCTTCAATTTAAACTAGACAAATTGTTCAAATAGGAATACTGGATAAGAGGAAGAAGGCTTCCTGGTGCCCATGAGTTTTTGAGAGAGAGCATATATCTGCTCCTTCTCCTGCTGCATGGATTGGAACTTTTTCAATTCTCTCAGTTTGCTTTGCAGCTCTTCTTCCGGAACTCTGTGGGCCATACGTTCTTCGGCCCAATTCTCTTCGAGTGCTTTAATGATTTTTCTATGCTCACTAAGAGAAATCATGCCTCTCTAGTGTTCTTCCACCTGGCTTTTCCATTTGGTCACCTCCATCCTCAAAGTTGAGACTTCTGTTGTGAAGTTCAAAATTTCCTTTTTATGATGCTCCTCTTGATCTGAGTCCAAATCAATGAAATTTCTAAGGGGTAGAAGCACTGTTTCTTGTGGGACAGTGTCTTCTAGCACATCTAAGTTTACTATGAGAGTTGTTGGTTCTTGTGTTACAGCAACTTCCTTAAGACTTTCTTCAGCAGCTACATTCATTGCTTCTAGAGACATTGGTTCTTGTGTAATAGTGTCTTCTTCTTGGGTAACCTGCATTTCTGAATTTGATTCAAGAGTTGCTGGTTCTTGTGTGACAGCAACATCCTTTAGACTCTCTTCAGCAGCTACATTCATTGCTTCTAGAGACACTGGTTCTTGTGTAACAGTGTCTTCTCCTTGGGTAACCTGCATTTCTGAATTTGATTCAAGAGTTGCTGGTTCTTGTGTGACAGCAACATCCTTTAGACTCTCTTCAGCAGCTACATTCATTGCTTCTAGAGACACTGGTTCTTGTGTAACAGTGTCTTCCTTGTCCTTCTGCCGCTAAGATTGGATATCTTCCTCAGTGTGCTGCTCCTCCTCATGGATTTTGGTGTCACCTGAGGATTGTGTCTATACCTGTTCATCCTCACTCCAATGTATATCAGGAATGATATCCATTCCAGGGTTATATTCTAATTGCAATTCAGGAGTCCTTGCTGCAACCTCCAAGGATGTTGGTTCTTGTGTAGCAACATCCTCGCTTACCCCTTCATCCTCCTGTTGTTGCAATTCTTCTCCTATGAGCTCTGTATCCTAGGAACACTCTGGGGTTACCATGCAAATTTATTCATTAAGCTCTAGAGTGTCCTCCATCCCAAGTTCTTCTCCCATTTGCTCAACCAATTGGACAAGTATACTCAGGGATGTTGGTTCTTGTGTTACAGTACCCTATTCAAGTTCATCAATGTCTTGCCTTTGTGGCACAACTTCTATAATCTATGTGTCATGGGAGCATTCTGGGGTTATAGTGCCATCTCTGTCCCCATCATCATACATGATTTCATCCTTTAGCACCTCTGTCACAGAATTGGTGGCAACTTCAGCATGGATGGTTAAAGATGTTGGTTCTTGTGTGGTAGCATCTTCTTTTTCTGCAGCTTCCTCTATTGTGGGCGCAGAATGTTGTGATGTATAGGTGCGAATTATAATCTTGTGACCTATCTCCTTGAAGATTTCCCCACAGGTGGGACAGATCACTTGCTCATCTTCCTCGCCAGGCTCAGTAGAGTTCGATCCCTCCAGTTGGTCTGCAGCCTCCACCAATGTATACATTTTCCTTTCACCTTGTTTTCTACAAGTTTCCTTCCATGTTTCCAATTCCCTTCAAAGTACTTGGATGCCCTCTTTTAATAATGTGTTCTCAGCTAGAAGTTCTTCAAATCAGGGTTCTTCTTCGACTGGCCTTTGTGGAGCATCCATTGGCCTCGGTACAAGGATCGAGAACTCAACCTGTGCCTCTAGGGTTGCCCATATTTTTCTGGATGCCTTTGCTGCTACAGCTGATTTAGTTATTTTCCTTCTGATTGGTGAGTTTATGTTAAGTTCCTTGATTGATCTCTTCCTTCTCCTTTGTGGTGTTTTCTTTTGTGGATCTGGGACATCAGGATTCACAGCTGAGGTCGAAGGGATGTTTTCTTGCTCCTCAGGCTATTCTTCCTCAATTAAAGTTCCTCCTCCCCACTCAGATGAGGATTCAATGGTTACTAGCTCGATATTTTCTTCTATTGCCCTGGATCTGTCACCTTCAGGTTCAATTGTTGCAGCATTTAGTGCTGCTCCAATTTCACCTTCTACTGTCAAAGCTGCCCTGTTGTCTGGGTTTTCCACAAGGTTTTTATCTACACCCTCCCCCAATTTCTCTGCTTGTGCCCCCGATTTCTCTTCTTCTGATGCAGTTTCATCCCCCCCCCAACTATATTGGAGGGACTCCGGTCCTCCTGCTGTGGTTGAACCTGTTCCTGTTCCATTGGGACACCCGGCAAGGGAGCGGGTTCCTGAGCTCGAGCTGTGAATTGCTCCCAGGTTATGTTATGCTGGGAAAGGGTTCTTAAAATTATTAATTTGATGAGACCATGGTGGGTCAGGGAGGCAAGTGGATGCTTAGAAGCTTGGATGAATGCTGCCATATGACACAAGTCATGAAGCAGATAGTATGGAATGTTCAATAAAGTTCCATGGCGGAGATGAGAAAGTAAAGGTAGTTCAGAATTATAAACAGTTTGGTACCTACCTTCACAAGTGATGTATTTCTTGAGAAAGGCAGCAACCTGGTCCCATGGCCACGACAATGAGTGCAGTACGATCCCTCTTCTTGATGATTGAACTTGCTCCCCCTCCATTAAAAATTCTTCCCGTGCGGTCGTCGTGGGGACTCGTCGTCCAAACCATGCCCTTCACACCTGCGGGATGGCAGTAACCTCAGATATAATGGCCTTGAAGACTTCTATGCGCAGCCCCCACACCTCAGAGTGAGTTTCCATGAGGTTTAAAGCAAATTGCAAGGCTGCTTCCCGATTGAATCCATCTAGTCGCTCAAAAAATTCGATCCAGCAGGCGGCTTGAAAGATGGCAAAAACTGCAGGATTTTTCCTGAGCTCCTTTGTATTCAAAGGTTCATGACGAGCTAGAATCCCCATGGTCCTGGCTGCAGACTGAGGTTTCTATTCCACAGATAACAGAGTCTGATAATGGAGGTTGTAGTGCAGAGGATGCACGAATCGTTGAGCGGAGATGTTGAGAAAATGGGCAAATTTGGAAAGTTCAGCACAAAAAAAAGTTCGAAATTTTATTCCGAATTGGGGAGGGTGGCGGTTATTAGTGTTTACGTCGCACGAGGGAAAGGGTTAATTAGGCCATAATGGTGATACGATTAAAGGTATGACTGATATCGTTAAATCATATCAACACTTAATCACGTGATAAATCAAAGCCATACCTCGTGAGACTGTGCGTTGGATATCCTGCGGAGAATGGTGGAACGTGCGGTTGTTGATGTCGCGAAGCCCAACTTGTGCACAGTCATTAATTTGATCATGATGACCAGGATAATGCAATAATTCCTTCCGCCAGTGAAACACAAACCATCGCGTCCCCGGGGTCATAATTATGAACCAGGCTGTCATCATATGGCCCAGTTCACCGGCACGAGCAGGATAAATCAGAGCCATATCAAGCAGGTTGAAGCAATTTTTCCGTTAACACAGAAGTTACCACTGCACGTTTTCAAGTTTTGAAATAAAAAGGCAGTCTTTAATGCTGGATACATCCACCAAATAGATCGGAATTGCAGTTTCCAGGAATGATTTCGTGGCCGACGAAAAAGATGTTGCAGCGGCCATGAAAGATTCACGACAGCCAAAAAAAGGATTTACGGTCATCGGGACAAATCACAGCTGCCAGGGAAAAGTCTTACGGCCACTGGGAAAGATGTTGCAGCCGCCGGAAAAGATGTCACAACTGCCAGGAAATGGTTCACGGCTGCCGGAAAAAGGGTTTTACGGTGATTGGGAAAAAAAAATCACGGCTGCCAGGGAAAATTTTTACAGCCACTGGGAAAGATGTCGCAGCCACCGAGAAAGATGTCATAGCCATCGGGAAATGGTTCATGGCTGCCGGAAAAAGGGTTTTACGGTGATCGGAAAAAAATCATGGCTGCTAGGGAAAATTTTTACGGCCGTTGGGAAAGATGTCGCAGCCGCCGGGAAATGGTTCACGGCTGCCGAAAATTTTATTTTGAAGGAAAAGGAAATGCAACACAGGAAGGTATGGGAAAATGACTCCTATTTGATAGGCCCAGTTTGGTCATTCCCTTGGCACTTCCCTGCCAATTTTTGAAAAACAACAGCAAACAAGAAGATCAAATGCAAAAGGGAAAAACAATATAAAATGCAGTAGAGAAAAAACATTATTTATGTACAATAATTCAAATGTGATTTACAGTTTAAGGATTGGCAAAGGCAGAGAGACGTTCCTGCCCTGGTGCCAGCTGATAATATGGATCGGCGGCAATTTGTGAAATGAATGCATCTTTCGAAATAGGCTTACGATACAGTCACAGTCTGTGGCCATTAGCAAATAATGGTATGCGGTTCCCATCATGGGTCACCAGACAGACAGTGCCATTGTCAAATACCCTGTCGACCAAGTATGGACCTAGCCACCTTGTACGCAATTTACCTTTAAAATCCCTTTTGAACCTGGAGTCATATAGTAACGCCCAGTCTCCCTCACAGAAGATTTTCTTTTTAATAAATCGGTCATGCGAATTGGATCTCTGTTGCTAAAGCAACACAGTCTGGTCCACTGCAGCTAACCACTTCTCATCCAATTCATTTAGTTGATTCAATCTTCTCTTCAGGTCTTCTGTTACATCCAGATTCATTTCGGAGGCCGTCTTTAGGGTTTTGATCTCAAACTCAATTGGAAAGATGGAACTCTTTCCATACACTAAATCATAGGGAGAGAAACCTGTGGTGTTGCGCCAAGTCGTGTGATATGCCCACAGAGCTTCCGGAAGCCTATCAGCCCAATCCTTTCGATGGATTTTAACTGTTTTAGTAAGGATGGCTTCAATAACTTTATTAGTACTCTCCACCTGACCATTGGCTTAGGGGTGGTAAGGTGAAGCCACCCTATGCTGCACATGATACTTCCGGAGCAAGGATTCAAATTGGTGTGACATGAATTGCGGTCCCCCATCGGTAACTACTTCCTTCAGTACCCCAAAGCGGGTAAATATTTCACTGTACAGAAAATCAATCACCGCCTGGTCGTTAGCCTTAGCCAAAGATACAGCCTCTACCCACTTGGTCATATAATCAGTGCAAACCAAAATGTAAGATTTATGTCTAGAAAGAGGGCTGATGGGGCCAACAAAGTCCAGTGCCCATCTATCAAATGGCTCAACTACTACTTGAGGTTGTAGAGGCATCTGATCTGTTTTATTGGGTTGTCCCAACCTTTAGCAGCTGTCATAGGACTGAACATACCTTTTAGCATCCCTGAAAAGAGTCGGCCAATAGTAGCCCATCTGTAGCGCTTTGTGCCCTGTTATTTTGTCTGCAAAGTGTCCCCCACAAGGTTCATCATGACAGGCTCTCAGTATGTGAAAGATCTCATATTCCCTTACACATCTCCTAATCTCAAGATCGGGCCCTGTGTAGAAGAGATGACCGTTGAGCCAACAATACCTGGCACTTTGCTGGATGATTTTTCTCTTTTCTCGTTTAGAAATATGTGGCAGGAGCTTTCCTACAACCAAATAATTAGCGATGTCTGCATACCAGGGGGAATGAGCTGAAAGTGCAAATAGATGTTCATTTGGAAAAGAGTCCTCAACAGAGAAACTGTAATCACTGTTAGTGAAAAGAGATAAAAAATCAGCAACATTTTCTTTCCCAGGTTTATCTATAATGGTAATATCAAATTCCTGCAATAACAAAAGCCACCTGGTCACTCTGGCATTGGTGACAGGTTTGTTCATTAAATATTTAATGGTAGAATGGTCAGTCTGCACAAATGTAGGATACCCAGTAATGTAATGTCGAAATTTATTAATAGAGTAAACAATAGCTAGGAATTATTTTTCGGTAACAGTATAATTAAGTTCAGCAGGGGCTAGGTTTTTACTAACATAATAGATGGCAAAAGGTACTTGACCATCCTGCTGCCCTAATACTACTCCAATGGTGGTATCAGAGGCATCTGAAGAAATATGGAAGGGTAGGGTCCAATTAGGTCCCCTTAGGATAGGAGCTGTGGACAGATTTTCCTTTAGCTTATCAAACGCTGTCTGGCATGCTTCACTCCACACAAACTGTGCATCCTTCATTAACAGAGAGAACAAAGGAGAAGCAAGTTTGGAGAAGTTTTCTATAAACCTTCGGTAATATCCAGCATGTCCCAGAAAACTTTGCACCTCTTTCTGAATTGAAGGGGTAGGTATATTTTTTATCGCCTTGATTTTTGAAGGGTCCACCTGAATGCCATTGGCAGAGATGAAATGCCCTAATACCACCCCCTCACTCATCATCATATGGCACTTTTCAATGCTTAATGAGAGCTGAGTCTGTTCACAGCGAATTAAAACCTTCTTTAAATTTTCCAGTGCTTCCTCAAAATCCTTGCCATAGGGAATAAAATCGTCCATAAAGATTTCCATACTATCATTAACTAATTCAGAGAATATGCCAATTACAGCCCTTTGGAACGTTGCCGGTGCATTACATAAACCAAAGGGAAGCACTCTGTAGGCAAACGTTCCCCAGGGACAAGTGAAGGTGGTCTTATCCTGGTCCTCAGGAGAAATGTGAATTTGGTTGTACCCGCTGAACCCATCTAGGAAGGAGAAGAACTTCTTCCCTAATAGGGTATCAAGTACTTGGTCAATAAAGGGCAAAGGGAAATGATCCTTATGGGTGGCTTTGCTCAGTTCCCTATAATCAACACAGACCCTCCATTTACCATTTTTCTTGGGCACAATTACGAGTGGGGAAACCCACTCACTATCCGAAATAGGATATATAAATCCTGCTTCCAAAAGTTTCTGGATTTCTTCCTTCACTATATCCCTCAGATTGGGGTTCATGCATCATTGGGGTTGACACACAGGTCGGGAGTCACTTTTAATATAAATATGATGGGTTCACAGATTAGAGGGAATACCCCTCATGTCTGTATACTCCCAGGAGAACGCCCCCTTATGTTCTTTCAAGAGACTGATCAGGCGCTTCTGTTCCTCTAAGGAGAGACTAGGATTGATATTCAAAGTCCTTCCAGGATCTACCTCAATAGGAATACTTTTTGAATTTTTCAAAACTGGGATTATGTTTGTGTCACCAACTAGTGCTTCTTTCGTAATATTTTCTTGTTCTTCCTTGCCCAGGGTAATGGTCAGGATTTGATAGACCTCTCTATCAACTAAAGTGGGTTCACTAATAAAATTACTAATAGCATCATCTTTTGTTTCGTTTTTAAAATTTAAGGCCTTCCCTATAGTTAGTAGTGGCTGAACATCCTCCTCCTCCTCCTGCTCTATCCAAAGGGAAGTTTTAGCCTCTATACTTGGTCGAGCTGAAGGATAAAGGGTGAGGATTTTAGTCTCCATACCATCAGATATAGTCATGGACCCCGATCGACAGCTGATGTAAGCATCAGCTGTGGCCAACCAAGGCCTCCCCAGGATCAATGGGTGTCCTCCCAGCTACGATTTTGGTTGTAATACCAAAAAGTCAGCAGGGTACTCCCATGAATCTACTGAGATGACAAGGTCGTCCAGAATCCCTTCGGGTCTAATGGTGGATCTGTCCACCAATTCTAAAATGGTGGGGGTCGGTCTAAGATTAGTGAGCCCAAGATTCTTTACAGTCTCAATGGTTATGACATTGATCGCTGCTCCTAAATCTACTAGCACGTTGGGTATATGTGTCTGTCCTACCTGTACAGTGACAGTAGGATTGCCAGGGTCGTCATACTTAGTCGCAGGGGTATTTCCTATTATCAAGGCAGATAAATTCCCTATGACATGAACAGTGGGAGGATCTCTGGGTTTCCTTCCTGGTTTCTTAGTGCACAGGTCCCGAACGGTTCTATCATAAATAGGCATGTCCTGAAGAGCTTGAAGAAGGGATATTTTGACATAAAGATTCCTTAACTCTCCTAGGAGGTTAAACTGAGGTTTCCCCCCCCTATTCTTGGTAGCATTAGTCTCTCGGGGTATGGTGGTTGCCTTATCAGCTGGGTAGGCTGTGTATTGTCATATTTATCATTTGATGTTTCAGCCATCCCATCTAAGGGATGCTCAGCATCTTCAATGATCGGAACTGTATCGGATGGATGCTGTGAACTCCCTCCTTCTTTATGCACAGAAGGTGGAGCACCTTTTGTAATTACGGGTTCTACTATTTTCCCAGATCGTAAACGAATATCATTACAAGGTATAGGGGAAAGAGAGTAGGCCAGCATGTTGACAGTCTCCAATTGATGGACTGTTTTATTATTCGAGTTAGGATTAGGTTGGGCAGGCAGCTGAGGTCGTATTGGTATATTAGGGATGGAATTATTCTGCAGCTACAGCTGCGATTGCTGAGGTGGGTATTGAGGATATTGATGGAATTGAGGGTATTGAGGAGAATACGGTGACTGTTGAGGTGGAGGTGGTTGAGGAAACTGGTTCCCAGGATGGAAATTCCTCCATCCAGGAGACCACGATGTAGGTTGATGTGGTGGTTGTGTCCAGGGACTCCATGAGTTATAATTTTGCATTGCAGGTTGGGAAGGATTCCACTGAGCATAATTTGAAGGGATTTGTGTATTCACATTTTGCATGTTATTATTCCAATTGCTCATATTATTCAAAAATGGAAACGATTATAGAGGCATACCTTGATTTCGAGGCTGCCAAGGTTTCTTCTGTGCAATGAAATAGGCCGATTCCACTTCTAGAGTTGATTCCTGCAGAACAGCCTTCACTTGGGGAAGTGAGGGACATTCTTTCATGTCGTGGTTCAACTCACACAACTGACATGCTTCTACTGTATCAAGCGGTCATTCTCTCAGCGGATGATTCTTTCTACATCGGGGGCAGAACACACCTAGTGTGAGATCCTCCACTGCCTATTTTTGTTTTGCCTTCAGGACATCGATCTCCAAGGAGATGTAGCTCATCATCTCTGTCTTAAAATTTTCAAGGAGATTGCCTATCTCTGCACGGGTAGCTCCTCCATTGGACGACTTCTGAGTTCTGTCGAAGACATCACGTTCTAGTGTATCCCGTTTATCCCGCTTATTATTCCTGGAAGACCCCCTAGAGTATCTCTTACATAGTTCCACAATCTTTCCAAAATGTTCTTTGGATATATCTCCCTTTCCTAGTAGGTTTAACATGTCTAGACAATCATCCCTGATCCCACGAAGCAAGATTATCTTGAGCACGTCCAGCCCCATGTTCGTCTGCCCGGCTCTTTGCACATTGTACAGTAGCCTTTCCACAAAATCCTCCATACTTTCATCCTCCTTCTGCACCATTTTGAATAATTCCTCTCTTTTGTCCTTAGTGTTGCAATATTCCTGATATTTCTCCAGGAACACCTATTTCATTTTATCCCAATTAGCAACAGTTCCTCCCCCAAGGCTCATGAACCAGCGTAATGCATTGTCCTTCAGGGTGGCAGGGAAAAGTTTTAGATTTTGGGCATCGGTGATATAATCATAGCTGTGACAAAGGATATCGAATTCAAAAAGGAATTCTTCTGGATCTTCTGCCGCCCTTCCATGGAAGCGAGGCAACACCGATGGTGAGATATTTTTCATAGGGGCTGTCCCTTCTAGCTGCTAAATCGGAAATTGCAGTGTAGCCATCGTTCCTTCAGGTAGGGAGTGATTTTCATGATGATAGTTTTCCCCCATTGCCTCTTCCTCATTGGACTCATGTCTGTTACTCATCTTCTCTTCGTTCGTTCCTGCATTCTTTTCCTCGTTCTTCTCTTCGTCCTTCTTCTGTTCCTCGTTCTTTTCCTTGTTTTTCCACTGATCAGTAAAATTCTGGTGGAACTGCGTCCACTCTTCTTCAGTTACAACCTTCTTGTAGATGTGGTAGATTAGACCTCTACCAGCAGGTCCAGTTGTAACAGCTGTGTCCTCTTCTGCGGGGATATTCAAGGAAGTCACGGCTTCTCGTGTATTCTTCACCATGGACCCTGACGCTGGTGCTCCAGGATCGGCAGGGTTTCTTCTGATAGGAGTTTCTTGATGATGAGCCCTGGTGGATGAATCAGTTCTGTCAACAAGATCGTCGATGAATGTCCTTCTGCCCAATGGTGGTCCTCGACCGCGTCCCAAGCCACCTGCACTGTTAGTATTTTGTGGGGTTTTGGGAGTTGGGAGGTGATCGCATTTTACCCTCCTCGTATTCATGCAACCCAAATCATTTCAGCAAAAAGAATAGAAAAGACTGACTAGAAACAATTACCAGATGCAACTAATGACAGTGTTTAATTTTTATCCTTCCCCAGCAACGGCGCCAAAATGTCGAGCACCCGATATGCAGGTAAATTATTACCAACATACAAAGCATACGAGATTTATTGTCAACCCAAGAAAGTCTTTTATTTCAAAGGATAAATGCACAGTATATGCTTAAACACAAAATCACTGTAATTTAACACTCTTATCCTCTAACAACTATGCCCATCCCAAGAATCTGTGTAATCCCATTCATCTTCTAGATACTACAGTTTCAATTACTTTCTATCATGTATCAAGGAAAATGATCAAACGACAATTGCAGATAAAAAGGAAATCCTATTCACATCCCAGAACAAGTAATTCACCTATTCAATCTGATTACTCTTGAAAGCCATAAACATAAATCAAATATTAATCTAGGAATTCAATTGCAAAGGATTGAGTTCAGCTACTCTAAGAAATTGAATTACAGGAATGAAAGTCAACAATCGTAACAGCAAAGATAAATTGCAAGGATTCATGGGATAACAACTTAAAACTGTAGGATGAACAAAGCTATGTACAACTACCACATGAATTGCATAAAGAAAGTTACCTACTCAGTCGACTGTCACTCTGTACCACTTACCGATCTCAAGAAAATGTAATCACAATTATACTGTAAATCCACACTTACTACGGCTGCGTACAAAGGAAATAGAATCAACAAAACATCACACAATACTGAATTAAAAAGTCCTAAATTAACTCAGCAATATCTGTGGAAGGCGGGCCCAGCCTTCACACAGAGATGCTGGCTTAACAACGGGAAGCTCCCTTAAATCAGAGGTAACTCCTTATATTAAAGAAAGAAATATTACACAAGTTTCTTCCACTACTAATACAATGAATGAATTATCTCTTTTTCAACCCCCTAGGTCGAGACAGCTTCCCATATTTATACATACAGATTATAACATCCGATCCTATTAAAAAGGGCAGCCATGAAGGTCTCTGATCTTCAGGTGCCATAAATAACACTAGTTGTTACAAACGAGGCATGGTAAAGACATGGAAAATACGGAAAAGCTGTTAATTGACCCAGGAGTGGCAATCTCTTCTAACCACAATTATACTCGAGCAGCAATGTACTAAATATCTCCAGTTGTAGCACATTCTGTTACAACTTCCTTGTCACAGCTCTGTCTAAGATGTTGCATTAGAACCACGTGCCTTAATTGGTGATTGGAGGGCTGAGGATCATCTTGAGCGGCGATTATCCCTCCTTTCAAGACTTGTTCGGCCCCATCTTCCTGCAGTCCACTTATCTCAAAATACCTTCATAAATCATAACATGTTAGCACAATTAAGAGATACACAACCTTAATTATCACAATCATAAGCATTCATAAGATAAAGCAATGATGAGTCATACCTTGGCAGTTTGGGGAATAAAGTGAGGACAACAGGTCTGATTAGCTTGCTGAATGGTGTAGGACAGGGGAAGAAAAGGTGATCAAGGATGGTTAAAAGGGGCCAATTCTAGGCTCAACAATAGAAAGAGTATAAATAGAGTTGTGTTCCTTATTTAAACATGACTCACTTGTGTATAGCACATAGGAGAGAGAGAGAGAAACATATATGCAAGGAGGAATATCGTCTGTTTGGGGTTTTATATTTGTACTCTTGATACATCTATATAGAGGAAGTTTTGATGGGTTTTCTTCCCCTTTAGGGTTTCCCAGGATAAATCTGTGTCTTTCTTGTGATTATGTTTCTTTTAGTGATCCTGCATATGCTATTGTTGTGAAATTTAATTGAATACTAATTATATTTAGATGAGCATATGAAATCTTAACAGTCAAATTCTTGTAGGACAAGTTTACCAGTATGCTTTATGCTAACAATGCAAAATTCACCATTCCACTACATGATGACAATGTAGATATCATTTAGTCCCTTTTCCATTTTAGAGCATAGAAAAATGCTCGTTCAACATAGAAATTCTCATTCTTCTTTTCTATGTATTAAACCCCAAATGTTTAACATCCAAATTCTGAATTATGGAAAAAATAAAACTAGAATTTAAGCATAAAATCATAGAATGTGAAATCATCAAGCCATATACTAATCTTTGAATTCAAGTTCCTAACTGCAAATGCACACATTTAAAAAGAAATCAAATACTAATAATCACAGAACTAGGGAAGTTTAAGACTTCGTAAAAGAACTTTATACAATTCAATGATCTGAAAATTGAAAATTTGCATTCCTCTAAATACCTAGAAGACCCCTACTCTGTGAACATGATCTCCTTTTTTGATAGTTGAGCATTCAACTCAAATAAAATACAAAAAATGTAAAGTATTGACAAGTTGAGGGTCAAAATATTGAAATGTTTTCATGTATATTCATGACTTTTCACATGCTTCAATAGTAGAATAATAAAAACTATGTCAATTGTGTTAGGGTACATAGGGTACTCCCAAAGGACCGAACGCCAAGAGCAACCACTTTACACAAATGAATCATATATCAATACACCAATGTTTGTCACGTGGTTAAAACCCTCAAGAGGGAAACAATCCACGGCCCCAGCCAAATAGCTACTTGGAGAAATTTATTATGCAAAAGAAAGAACGTTACATATGAGCTTCTCATAATCGATCAACTAGCCAAGGACCCTCTATGCTCTTTAAATAGAGATCATAGACCAATCGGGTGTTAAGCCACGGATCAATGGTAGGTATGATCTAAGAGAAGTTGAACCGTCGGATCACTCTATGTCTAGAACATATCGTGACTATCGGATTAGAATATTTACAAATGCATACTAATGCATACTAAAGAAACACACTTTTACCTAACGGATATATTACATAAGTTGATCTTAACTAACTCCTAAGTGTCTAAATATCCTAACAAATTGCCAGTCCAGTCATGCGCAAATATAGTTTTCTACCAAAGAAAAACGTTGTGGCATGTTACTTCATTTCACCTCTTTTAGTGATGTTGAATACGATTAAGGGAAAAAAAGGTCGCCATGAAGGTTTGGTAAGAGTGAAGAACAATTTTTTGTATGATGTTGTGTGTAGACAGTAGACAATATGGAGTACAAAGTGCCCTACCATCTCAAAAACTAGTTTCCTTTGTCACATTCATGACCAATCATTAAATCCAATGTCCATGTCTTCTCACAATGCATAGAAGTTACAAATACCTGCACACTTGTGCCATTACATTTATGACATTAAATGATCTTCGTGGGGGAAAACCCAAATTTGAAGATTTGACATAAACAAATATACATTAGAAATGTTACATGTGTTAAGTTGTATATTGTGAAAGTCCAGTTTTGTTTAAATTTTATATGCCCATGCTTTGTGTGGAAGTGCAATATTTATTCTTCAATCTATTCCATCCCAAGTATTAGTGCATGGAACTGAAAGCACCAATCATAAATACACAATTAACTCCTATGATCCTTGGTTTGAGTAAGAAGGGTATCATATCAAAGAAGCTAAGTCAACATTAGGGTAGGACCCTTAATTAAGCACAAGAAGTAATAGTTTCATATGGAAAGACTATTGGACACTACAATAAAAGGGTGGTAAAACTTAAATGTGGACAATACATTTCCAAGAAGTGTTCAAAAGGAAGGATTAGATAAAATTGGGTTTTTTATCATCACTTCGATGGGAATTTTGTAGCATCCTGATCGAAAAATGTAGTAATTGGGTGAGCAAGAAAATTTTATGTATATTTTAGCATTTAATATTCAATTTCTATATTTACAATACAACCCTTGCAACCTATATGAAATTCAAGCATGAAAACCAACAAAATTTTGTGAACTCTTGAGTATTGACTACCTAGATCGCAATGACCTTAAGACACTTTAGTACCAAATTGGAATTTTGGAGGTTTAAGATTAAAAACAATTTGATCAATTTTACAAGGATGAATAGGAGTTTGTAAAAGTCTCTTTTCTTTCTGGCCTTGCATCGAACATATTGTCTTTGACATGAGTATGATGAGTATTCAGTATCTTATTTTTTATTATGTGTGGCTAATATTTATTTGTGTGCTGATTGCATAATTAAAATCCATGGTGAAATTAGCTCGGGTGATGCATTGACTTAATAATACAAAACATGATGGTTCATAGCAGGCCACATTGGTCAGATATGCATTCCAACCAAGTTATTTTCCTTATTTTTCCATTGCTTCTTAAATTAGGAAGACAATAATATGGAAAATGTGATTCATTTGGTTCTCTTCCACTAAGTTATAAAGTGTGGTAATGCAATGGTCCCTTCTTATGTGTTCAACACCACCCTTTATTTAGTGAAAAATTCTAAACCCTCATGGGTTTATCAACATTTGTGCTCACCTTATATTATGTATAGTAGCTATGGTGTATTTCATAATGGGTTTTTTTCTATTATTGTAGCTTTCAAATGCATTGCAATTGAATAAAAAAAGAACAAAGTGTTTTTTAAATATCAATAGTAAAAAAGATTCTAATCATGATCTATAGACATCTAGTTAAGAATTGTAGTAGCATTTTTTCTTCTTGTTGGAAATCCCCTCATTCTCCCTTTCTCTTAAAACTGATGGAGTTGTTATCTATTTTCTTCTACATCACATGCTAGTTTTTGTTTTCAATTCCATAATTCTTAGCACATGTTATGCAAACTTGTTTTCCTTTGCATCACACTCGCCACATTTAGTCATAAATTTTCTAATTCTCATAACATGCCATGTCAATTTGCTAATTCACAATCACATTTCTAGTTATCCTACATTAAGAATGATTCTAAGGCTCAAGGCACACACCACTGACATGAAATCTCTGTTGATGTATTTGTAACTTCACAATGTATCCACTTGTATATTTCATATATTGTACCCCTATGTTTATTTCAGGAAGTCTCTGTAATGTATTTGAGTCATGTCATGCCTCAATGTTCCGATCGGGATTTTCTCTAATGTAAACAAGTCATGTCAAGTCATTGTGGGTAACCGTCCTATTGGTCAAGGGTTAAAGTCCCCGCAGTTGTGGGGCCCTAGGGTTATTAGAATATCCTAGAGAATTCGACCCTAGGTGAGTTATTGTAAGTCAGGGAAATAGTCCCCACCATCTAAGTCAAGGTTAACCCTCCTTGTTGATCAGAGGGAAAAGTCCCCACAAGTTGTGGGGCACTAGGGTTATTAGACTCTCCTAGAGATGTCGGCTCTAGTAAGTAATTTTTAAGTGAGGCCGACATGTTGGAGTGGACATTAAGTGAATGAAAGAATATAAATAGAGATTGAGCCTCTCTATTTATCTCACACACACACACTCACTGGGGTGCATGAGTGAGAGAGAAGAAGCTGGGATCAAAGAGAGAGACTACTACTGTCGAAAGATCATCTTACTGTTTTGGGGTTTTACTTTTGGTTTTGATTCCATCTCTGAGGAAGTTGTGGGGTTTTATCCTTTATGATTTCCCCAAGGAAAATATTTTTTCTATTGTCTCTTGTGTTTGATTGCTGTGCTTGTTATTCTCTCAATTAAATATCCTAATATAATGCTAGCTTGAATGATAAAAATCTAACATGGTATCAGAGATAACCTGAGAAGAAGACATTATGCTACTGCAGAATCTAGGGCTTCTTGATTTTTGGGTCTCTCTCCATAATACATCATCAAAATTATGCTAAGATGACTCTCTATTGAAGGGCGCATCTTTCTGTCGAAGCGGAATTCAATTTCAGACATTTTCAGTTTTTGGTGCAGGAAATTAGGGCTTCTTACAAAAGAAGAATTTTTTAGTAATCCTGCCATAGGATTTCTCTCCTCATCAAAATTGAATTTTAGAGACCTGGGTCGAGATTTTTGGTTGGGTATAACTCTAGGAAAGTCAAACCCTAGTTTGACACCGGGATAAAAAAACCCTAAAATACTAAAACTGATAAGTTTTGGTACATTTTCTATATCTCAGGATTGGAGACGGATCAGGAGCTGAAATTTTTCCAAGACGAAGATAAAATTCGGATTTACACTGTATCCAAATTTCAACCTTATATTCTCTATATTCTAGGATATATGATCCCTCCAAGTTAGGGTTCCATCCTCTTCCAGGATTCATCCCTAAACAGAACAACTGGGGAGAAATTCTATATCTTAGGCTACAAAGGTCAAAATGAAATTTATGAAGATGTTCCAGAAAGGGTACAGATTGTACTTTCTATGGTAGAATTTTTAGACCCAAAAGATGAACCAGTGACATATGGAAGTCCGTACAACTTTGTTATGCTGAACAGTCCTAAAACCAATTGGGGAAACTAATTCTGATGAAACCTGTGGTTTTGGAATAGGGACAAGAGAGGATACCTTAGTGTGAATTTTTAGACATAGAGGAGCAGTAATTTCAGAGATATTTCATAAATAGTATCAAGGATTTCTGTAGAAGAAATTGGAAAACTAGGGCTTCCTGTTCCGGGAACTTCCCTCCATTGTTTTTCAGAAAAGGAGTACATTGGACCACTCACCTTGAAGAGGTCTATATTTCTATCCAATAATATATAAAATATTCCAAGTTTTGAAAATTAGGGATTCTCTGACAAACCCTAGATCAGCCAGCTTCGGAACCAGGACAGACACCTCAAATCGGTAAGATATAATCTTTTGATATTTTCATTTGGCGTTCTCATTCAAAGTGATATATCACATCAGCTTGATGATAAGCTTAGGTGAAGTTGAAAACTTCCAAGGATGGAAGTATATGATCTCTTTGAAGAAAATGAATTGGACACCTACATGAGTAGAGAGGTTCCAGTTCCAGAGGGAGATGAGGCTCAAAGCCTTACACAAGAATAAATTGGTCAAGGCCAAGAAGATCATTGTTGATTCAATCAAGGATCAACTTGTACCACAAGTGTCTTTTCTAAAGACACCAAAGATGTTTGATTCCTTAACCAAGCAATTTGAAGGGAAGAACATAAATCAGAATATGACTTTGAGAAAACAGTTGAAGAATGTGAAGGTCCTGTTGGCACCCCAACAACTCCCCTTGATTTTACACAAAATAAAAGGCCCCCCACATAAAATTTTGTAAATACTTGCTTTTAGTTTATTTCATCTTATCTTCCTTCGTTTTCTTCTGTGCTTACTCTTTGGTTTGGCTTTCATCATATAAGGATTTGATGATTTGGATATCTTTGTCGTTGGCATATTTTGGCCCTTGAGTTGATGAACTGCACTTGTTTAGTCTTACTTGAACTTATATGATTTGTTCATATGCTTCGATTTGTTTAGGTTGGATGGACATAATTCTTCGACAGTCTTGTCAAGTTTTGGCCTTTTGGTGCATTTATGAATTAAATATGCACTTGGTCGGATCTTAATAAATTAGTCAATGAATTATTTCTTAAGATCTTGATCCACGTCTTCATAAAGTACATATCAAATAATGAGATCATACTTTTATTTTTAAATTTTGGTTCATTTATCAAAGTTTCACGAGCTATAACTTTATGCATATTTATAATTTTCTATATTCATTAATATGCAAAAGGAAATGAAAGCAAAATGATGAATCATGCATACATATTTGATGAAAATTTCAACTTTTTTATTGTCCTCATACACTAATCTCAATAAACTAAAACAACTTGGAGTTACAATATAATTTACAAGAGAATTTATTTATTTTATGAATCATATGTAACTTTTAATATATTGAAATCATAATTATTTTACATATATATGTTTTACATAAATTTCTATTAAATTATTTTAAGTTTCTCACAATTTTACATAAATTTCTATTAAATTATTTTAAGTTTCTCACAATTAACACTTTTTAACATGATATATATTTACAACTCTCATGAGTTGTCTTTATTTATCATAATAAATATTTCAGTGATGAATTTATTAAGTCATGTCACATTAACTGTAGAAGAGCCTTATGAAGTCTTATTTTTATTTTATTATATTTTATTTAAGGCTTTCTACAAAGATATGGTTTCAATCTTTATGATTTTAAAATGATGCAAATCGAGTTTCTTTTGACTTATACTATGACGAATTTCTTATTTCTTAGGTCAAACCAAAACTATATTTTGATTGGGTGCTAATGATTTTGATTCGCAGCGATTTGGTATTTAAATAGATCTCTATGTGCATGTAATAAAGTTAGCAGTCCACTAAAACACGGGTTCAGGCCTGAGATTGCAGCCTTCATAGATATTTCCAGTTAAGATATCTCAAAGTCATCTCATTTGAGATTACTGTTGTTATCATATAAAGAAAATTAAGCCACAAATCTAGGGGAAAGAATGCTATTGTTTTTTCTATAATGGGTATAAGAGCAATCAGATTTATCGCCATGTGGTTTTTCTGTTCTAGAATTTAGAATAATTGATTTCTATTTTAAGCATATTTTACCAAACAATGACACTTCAATCACTAAGCTCACTACCATTTGCCAGGCCTCTGAAAATTGAGAGAGATTGTTTTTGCATGCCCATAAGAATGCCATGTTATCCTACTAGAAATCGTGCCACATGAAGAAGATTATTCATTATGCTTCAATAATATGATTTAGGTTTGACAGTTGAGAAGAAGTAGCCGTAGTACATGGGAAAAGGAATTTTATGAAACACCAGAGCAAGAAATCAATCAACTGCCTCATTACCTAGATACTCTGTAAACATATGAATTTACCAGATTTACGAATTTGAAACTCTTAAATAATTTACTTGGGATGCCTTTATTCGCAGCCACTAGTTTATTAACCCTTGAAGTGAAATGGAGAATTGTTTTATATTTTTCTTATTTCAAAGGAAGTCTATTTCAGTTTGATCATTTATTTTGTTTTTGGGTGTGCAGGTCAAGAAGATAACCGAACCGGATTTCCGTCATTTTTTTAGCAACAATTTTCTTCAGCGAACTGCGGGAAAACTAAGACGAAATAATAAAATCTACAACATGGGTTTTTTCCAGAATATCCCCATTTACTAGATACTTGAGAAATTTGCTGAAAAGAGTGAATGATTTTGGAGATTTTCAGGGTGCTCTGAACACATTTTTCATAGGTGTGGCCAGCTAAGAAATTCAGCTGAGTTTCTATTGGTGATTTGTCTATTTAAATAGCAAATTTCTACAGATGTTGAGGAAGGGGACGCTGCAGAATGGAGATGGTCTTTTATTGTTCTATTTCATACTTGTAGTTTTTATAATTTGAATTATAACCTAGAAGTCTAGACAGAATAAGAGAAACTTTGTTTTCATTATTCTGTTTTCTATTTTGTAAAGTTTATGTTTGCAGAGTAGAGGAGATACTACTGGGATGGAGTGAATGAAGAGAAACATATTTGAAATATTATTTTGATACTAGTTTTGTTCCTAGCTGAAGTTTTATCTTTGGAAGTGGAATGTGACTGGAAATCCTCAGACTGATATCGTTGATCGGTATTATTTTGGATACTCTTTTTATATTTCAGTATATAATCTTCTACTTATAATATTGATGCAGTATACTTGGTTATGCTTGTGTTCACTAATCGGTATTACACTTTGTCAACACAATATTGTATTTGAATTAGTATGTTATTGTAACTGAATTAATCAGTGTTTCTATTGAAAATTCAAGATATAATGATACATATTTATGTCTGTTTGATCTCATTTGTATTTTTGCGATGATTTCATTTTGAACATTATCTTTCATTCAAATATTTAATGTTGTTTATTAGTTGTTAATTAATTAAACATTTCAGAAAATTCGAAGTAATTGCTTATTTCAGTTTCTCTGTCAAGGTATTTTATAGAAGAATGATTTAGTGTGGATGGTTTAAATATTTTCATTTAGATCTTACTCCTTATCTTTCTGTTCATCATTATATTAATTAATAATTAATATAATATTCAAAATCGCTCTCAGCTGGGATAGGATAGTTTAGTTAGTGTTATTATAGTATATTTTATGTTTAACAATTGTTAAATAGAATTTGTGTAATTTTAGAATCATTTTAATAGTCTTTTTAAAAGTTAGAGTATTAAATATAAAACCCTCCAAAATCGAAGACTTTCCTTAAGAAAGAAATTGTAGGATAACTTAGGTAGTTGAAAACTAATTTTAGGGTTATTTAGACAAAAATAACATTAGGATAGATTTTTACTGAATTTTAGTTTCTCCCGAAGAGAAAAATTCAGTTGGTAGCAGGACCATAACTTGCAATATTTTGCTATTCCAAACACACTGGAAGCTACATTAAGCTGATTGTGTGGGCATAATCTCCTTGTTGGCCTAGGTCAAAAAATCAGGCCAACAGGTCCAGAATGCAGAAACCATACAATGATACTTTACGTGGGCCTCTCAAATCAAAGAAAAACTTGAAGCGGTAGAAGAAGAAGTGGAGAATGCAGAAGTGGTGATAGACACCTTGAATGGTCTCCCAAGATCATGGGATTCATTCATTCAAGGAATATGTGCCAGAAGGAATTGATTACTTTCAGCAGAATCTGGGAAGAAGAAGAAGCTTGACTCATAAGAAGAGAAGAGAAGATGGGAGCAACTAAATACCAAGCTCTCACCATCCAAAGAAGATCCCTCAAGCAATGAGGAATATGAAGGACTCAATTCTTGAAGAAACTCTTATCCATCTTGAGCATTTGGATAAGAAATGATGAAGTCATGAATGAAGAAGATGATGAAGTGGAAGGATCAAGAAGGAGTCTACCCACGAAACAAATAAAGATAAGTATTTCATTATCATTTCATGATATTGTTTTGTTATGCATTTGTTTATATTCAGTTGATGTATTATGCATGATAGAATGTTTGCATTAATGATAGTGTACTACTAATATACATGTGATGGGTAAGTAGCTCATGGTGCTATACAACTCTCCATTGCTTCTTATCTAGAATGAAACCTCTTTGCTGACATATTGGATTAGTGCACAATCTCAATGTTGTCCTGGTAGAGATGGAAGGCATCTAGAAAGTTTCCGTGAGATATGGATGAATGTTGTATTGGCTAAAATAGTTGCATGATCATATATTTATGCATAAGAATTTTCCATATTCCTTATGAAATGTTTCTAACCATAAAAATGCATTTGACTTGTAGGAAAGATCGCATACATAATCGCCTACAAGCAAAGAAGGATGAGACTTGTTCTGAAGAACAAGTGACGACAGTTCAAGATAAAGAATAATATGACGAATGCAGTGACATCATTGATGCAGAACCTTCCATCTATGAACAAGTAACCAAGAAGAAAGGGAAGACTAGTTCAATAAGAATGATGTCTAGGATGCAGTATAGAGACCTGAAGAGAAGTTTGTAGTTCCATCATGTAGTAGATGGAAACATCATGGGATATAAGGCAAGATTCGTAGCATGAGGCATAGACTACGAAGAGACATTTGCAGCCACTAGAAATACACATGACAGGTAGAATCATGTGTGAAAATGAAAGAAGGCCTTGTACGAGCTCAGAAGACACCCATGGGATAACACATACATGAGGAGCTTGATGAAGATCTTAACCTTTGCTACAAGGTTGAAGATGAAAGCTTATAGAGGATGACAAGCTCACAGATGGGTGCAAGAATGCCTTCAAAGATAGAGGATCTTGGTATCCAGTGACCCTATATGGAGACAGAATATTAGTATCAAAGGAAGCTACTTGTCACTCTAGTACAGAATGTTTCAGTGCATAGAGTACAGAAGATAGAGGGAGTGACTGCAAAAGATCCTGAGGTTCGACATGGTACGATAGGATAGATAGATTACTGATGACTCTATGCTTTATTGAGAGTAAAGTGGATTCCAACCTTTGCTTCAAGGTTGAAGGCGGAAGACCAGTGATGCTCATGTTATGTGTCAATGCACTATTTTCTAGTCATGGAGGTGTGGCAGAATGTGGATGGAATATTCCTCAGACAAGGGAAGTATGCATTAGATATCCTGAAGAGGTTCAGGATAATGGACTGCAAGGCCATGACCACACCTATGGAATCAAACATGAATCTATTGAGTGATGCTTCATCAGAGACGGTTGATGCTACGATGTATCATCAGATGATTGGGTCCTTGATGTACCTGACGAATATGAGACCAGATATTTTGTTTGTTGTGAACACCTTGATCCAGTTCCTAACAAATCCGAGACATGTTCACTTGATTGTTGCAAAGCATATTATGAGGTACCTAAAGGGTACAGTTAATTATGGGCTCAAGTATGAGGCGAATCAGAATATTAACCTGGAAGGTTATGTTGATTTAGATTGGGCAGTGCCATTGATAGGAAGAACATTCAGAGTGTTGCTTCAGTATGGGATCAGGTGTGATCTATTGGTTTAGTAGGAAGCAATCCTATGTGGAACTGAGTACAGATGAAGCAAAGTATGCCGTAGCTTGTTCAACTAGTTATGAGGCAATATGCCTGAGGAAGCTACTGTCTGATTTATTTGATCTCCAGTTAGATGCTACTTGTATATATTGCGAAAACCAGATTTGTGTGAAGTTGTCGAAGAACCTGGTGTTCCATGACAAGTCAAAGAATATCGAGATCAAGTATCACTATATCAGGGATATGGTACAGAGAGGAGCAGTGAAGCTCCAGTATGTTGCGATAGATGAACAGATAGATGATGTGTTGACAAAGCCATTAGCTGAGTGAAGTTTGGAGTACTTCAGGGAGAAGCTTGGTGTTCTCCAGATCGAGGTTCCCTCCAAAGGGTAGTGATGAGTCCATGAGCCATTCTCACATGGTGAGAGGATTGGTTCCTTCCATGTTAGATGTGAGTGCTGAGCCATTCTGATGTGACTATAGGATTGGTTCCTACATAATCAGATATAAGCACTGAATGCCATTCTTGGAATGGAAGCACCTAGTCAGTTACCAGGAAAGCTCAGTCTGGGAATGAGGGCCATTCTAATGTGACTGTAGGATTGGTCCCTACATGATCAGATGTAAGTGCAGAGACCTTTCGACATGGAGGATTGGTTCCTTGCATGGTTGAATGTAAGTGCTGAGCCTTTCTAACATTGTTTGTTAGATGTAAGTGTAGAGCCATTCTGAGGCGATCATAGGATTGGTTCCTACAATGATTAGATGTAAGTGATGAGCCTTTCTGACATTGGTTGTCAGATGTGAGTGTTGGGCCTTTCTGATAGGGTTGTGGGATGTGTTCCCACATGGTCAGATGTGAGTGTTGGGCGTGCCTTTCTGATATGATTATAGGATTGGTTCCCACATGATCAGATATAAGTGATGGGTAGGCCATTCTAACTTAGGGTCAGATATAAGAGCTAGAAAAGACCTACATGGAGGCTAGGCCTACAACCAGCATGAAAAAGGGTTGGCTCTGTAGAACTTCCTATGACGAGAAGAATCAAGAGATAGCACCCATGATGATGATCGAGCAGAAATGTTCCAAAACCAGAGATGATCCAGATCGAGTGATGATCCAGATCCAATAATGATGATCCAGATCCAGTGATGATCCAGATCCAGTGATGATGATCTAGATCCAGTAATGATGATCTAGATCGAGTGATGGTGATCTAGATTGAGTGATGATCCAGATCCAGTAGTGATGATCTAGATCCAGATGAAGATGACTTGAAGATGAAAATTACTTAAAGATGAAGATGACCTAAAGATGACGAGGACTCGATGATGATCCAAATGATACAGAGAAGAAGACTTGTTTTGATAAATTGTGTCGAGAGAATACCTTCCTAGTTAAGAGGGAGTGTTGATGTATTTGTAACTTCAGAATGTATTCACTTGTATATTTCATATATTGTACCCTGATGTTTATTCTAGGAAGTGTTTGTAATGTATTTGAGTCATGTCATACCTCAATGTTCCAATCGGGAGTTTCTATAATATAAACAAGTCATGTCAAGTCATTGTGGGTAACCCTCCAATTGGTCAAGGGTAAAATTCCCCGCAGTTGTGGGGCCCTAGGGTTATTAGAATATCCTAGAGAAGTTGATCCTAAGTGAGTTATTGTAAGTTAGGGCAATAGTCCCCACCATATAAGTCAAGGTTAACCCTCCTTGTTGATTGGAGGGAAAATTCCCCACAAATTGTGGGGCACTAGGCTTATTAGACTCTCCTAGAGATGTTATCTCTAGTAAGTAATTGTTAAGTGAGGCCAACATGTTGGAGTGGACATTAAGTGAATGAAATAATATAAATAGAGAATGAGCCTCTCTATTTCTCACACACACACTCACTCACTGGGGCGCATGAGTGAGAGAGAAGAAGCTGGGATCAGAGAGAGAGGTTACTACTATCGGGAGATCATCTTACTATTTTGGGGTTTTACTTTTGCTACTAATTCTATCTCTGAGGAAGTTGCGGGGTTTTACCCTTTATGGTTTCCTAGAGGAAAAAATTTGTGTCTATTGTCTCTTGTGTTTGATTGATTTGCTTGTTATTCTCTTAGTTAAATATCCTAATATAATGTTAGCTTGAATGATAAAAATCTAACAATCTCTATAATATTGGAATGTGGCATCATTGTCGCACGCAAGACATATGTGAAATCTCTTAAAGACACTTGATAAGGTTTCAAAAGGGGCAAGACCATAAGTCCAAAAGAAATGGTCAGATCTCACTGTGATGATAGAATATGTTTTGCTTAGAATTCTACTACATATCATGTGCTACAAAATTCATATCAAGCACATACCATTCTCCCTTCATCTATCTATCCAAACTTTCAAACAATGTATATATATTATTTTCTTGAAAGTGTGACCTATTCAAGGAATTCAGCGCCTTGATAGAGAATCATTCAGAAAGAAGGATTAAGACACTCATAACAAACAATGGTGGAGAATATACCTCAAAGGAATTTGATGCCTTTTGCAAAGCTAGAATTAAGAGGGACTAATCACTCCCTACAATTCTCAACAAAATGGTGTTGCATAAAGAAAGAATAGGACCATTATGGAAGCAATGAAGACAATGATACATGATCAAGATCTTCATATGCATATATGGGCTGAAGCAACAAGAAAAACATTTTATGTGCAGAATAAATGATCTCATAGTGCCCTTGGGTTCAAAAATCCTAAAGAAATGTACACATGAAAGAATCATGAAGTGAGCGATCTCAATATATTTGGTTTTCCAGTATATGTTCACATTCCAAAAGAAAAGAGAACCAAGTTGGATCCTTCTAGAAAGAAGGGAATATTTGTTGGATACTGTGAAGTCTCCAAGGCCTTTAGGATATACATTCAGGATTCTATCACATAGATATTAGTAGGGATGTCACATCTAATGAAGAAGTAGCTCTCAAAAGATACCGAAAGTGACAACATCAAGAGTTACATGAATATGATGTACCTCCTAGAAAATTAGAAGCAATGCTCTTTATTGAAAATGAAACATCAGAAGACCATGATATGCTAGAACCTCAGGAACACCCTACTATGGACATATCATGAAATAGAAATCTTGCTTGGGTAAGAGAAATCATATAAGAAGTAGAGAATTAGTGAGCTCTAGAAGGATACACAAGAATAATCAAGAGATCAAAGCCATTCCCTAGTTATGTAGATTTGTTGTGTGATCTTGTATATCAAGAACCTACCAATTATGAAGAAGTTGTACAAAATAGAGAATGGGTAGAAGCAATGACAGAAGAATACCAATCAATGATGAAGAATGATGTTTGGGATATAGTACCCAAACCCAAAGGCAAGAGTGTGGTATCTTCCAAGTGGATCTACAAGATAAAACATGCAGCTAATGGGATCATTGAGAAATAGAAGGAAAGGTTTGTGGCCAGAGGGTTCTTTGAGAAAGAGGCAATTGACTATGAAGAGACATTTATGCCAGTATAAAGGTACACTTCCATCAAGACCATCATGGAACTTGCATCTGAACCTACACTAGATGGATGTGAAGACAACCTTCCTTAATGGTGTTATTGAGGAAGAAGTGTACATCGAACAACCACATGGATTTGAATTCAAAGACATACGCGCTTAGAAGAAGGATATGTATGGACTAAAGCAAGCTCCTAGAACATGGTATGGAAGGATAAATAACTTCTTGATGATCATGGGATTTATAAAAAGTAATGTCGATCCTAAAAGGTTATGGATAATGAACCTGTCATATTATTACTATATGTGGATGACTTATTTCTAATAGGAAATGATAAACATATTGTAGATTGCAAGAAGAAGCTTGCTGAAGAATTCGGGATGAAAGATCTTGGATTGATGCACTATCTTCTAGGCTTGGAAGTATGGCAGAACTAGAAGGAATATTTCTCAACTATGGAAAGTATGTTGTGAAAATATTAAAAATATTTGATATGTTGTATTGTAAAGCCATGGCCACACCCATGGATACCAACCTGAAGTTGTTATCTGATGAATCATCAAAGTTAGTAGATGTGAATCTATACAAAAAAACTATTGGGTCGTTGATGTATCTAGCGAATACTAGACCATATATATGCTTTGTTGTGAATGCCCCAACCTGAGTCAGTATCTAGATAATAAACCTAGACGTGTTCACCTGATAGATGCAAAGCATGTGATGATGTACCTAAAAGGTGTTAACACTAAAAAGTGTTCACCTATCTCTCCATGGTATAAACCATATTCATATGTCATATTCCCATCATATTTCCTTCATTTTTTACCTTCACAATTGTATTTCCACTAAAAATGGTCCAAAACATCATTATTCCTTCCCATAAATGAAGGGATGATGAACATTTATTGTGATTTATCCCCACTCTCTCCCAAAAAGGGTAAAAAACCCTAAAAATGAGAATGGGTTAAAAACCCATAGATAAATACCATTGACAATAAAAAACCATGGGTCATTACCTTGGGTTAAAAAACCCTAGGACCATATTATAAATACATTGTGAAGGACTTCCCCAAAACACTTTTTTCCATTTCCCATCAGACACATCATTCACTTTTCTCCATTATTCCAATATTTTTCCACGCCATTTCCCACGGTGTACTTTGAGTTCACTCTGTACCCATTTGGATCCATTCCCCCCATTTGACAACCAGTTATGGAAGATATTGGAGACCCAAATCATGGAGCTGCTGAACCACTTCCAAGGATGACTACGGTGGCCTATTTTCATAAAGATGTGTTCATTTTTAATTTCTTGCATCAGTTACTTTATATATGTGAAAACCCTAAAAAATATTTGCTATTGTTATCTTGTTTCTTTTGTTATTATTGAACTCTTCCTTATGCTTTGGATTATCTAAGGTTGGTTCTTTTGCACGTAGCCAACGATAAATATCCACTATAGTTCTGGTGACTCCACTCAATCGATGCATACAGATATTTGTTTTTGCAAGTTTTTCTATTGGTTTTTTCTCATTTTCTTCCCTCAGCCATCACAGATCTGACCCCCTTGCGGCAGATCCGAACCAGTACTACATCAGTGCCTGCCCCCTGGCCCTAGCCAACAGTCTGTTTTTCAAATCATTTTTTCATTTAGGCCATGTTACACCTATACAGCCGAAAGTTGCAACCCAATCACACTTTTTTGTTCAATAAGAGCGACCCATATTGCTCCTTTTTCCCCGATAAGAGTAGCCTAGATCAAAATATCAGGTCGATCTCGTCCTGACGTTGGGCACGACCTAACTCGCTACTGTGACTCGATTTTGAGCGACTTGTCATGCTTAATCCTCTATGGTGCGTGACTTGGATTTGTCGTCTGTTTTTCCTGCCTAGATCACGATTGTGTCTATGTTTCATGCGACCCCAATCGCTCATGTTCCTCCAATAGGTGCGATCTACAATTTTTTAGTATGTTTTAGTGCTTTAGATCCCTATTTTAGACCCCCTCCCTGTGTCAAACCCATTTTCAACCTATATCTGTCCATATATGATCCTTTGCAACCCCCTGGTATGTTTTGAGATCCCATTTACTTGGTTTGTGAGTCATTCTAGTTGAGATTTGTGGTTGAGGCCCCATGTATGTTTACTACATTTGATTAGTTCCTTTTACTGCTCATTTACTTCAAGTACATTTTATTTCTGGAAGACAAATTTATTTTGCAGCATATTTACTATTCCTTACTGCTTTTTATCTACATTATATTTGCTTCTCGACAGTTACATTACTACATATTCACCGTTGATTGATGGAGTTTGTATACATATCTCACACCATATAAGTGAAAAAGATTGGTTCATGACCCCAAGAAAGCCTTAAAAAGATAACTTAATACAACCAACATTGGAACCTCATTTGAGGACAAAACAATATCATAGATAAGTTAGGGAATTGGGGATAGGCATCCAAATAACACCCCTTTGTCACTTACATCTTGAGATAGTTTTTTTCCCTTAGGGGAACAAAATACTCTTGTACTTGTTGACATGGTCACAACCAATTTTTCGGGAGGCCCTCTACTCAGCAGGAGTAAGCCACAGATGAAGGGGTTCCAAAAGTTAAGGTGGAATACCGCACTCCATCTTGCACCGAAGGATAACCTTCACCGTCCTCCTCATGTCACCCAACTGGGAGTCGAGGACCAAAGGGCTTGAGTTTCAGTGAACTGGATGGATGTGTCAAGAATGAGGTAGACTAGTTTCCATTATTCTAGGCCTCTTTTACCCAAAGGTCCTTCTCGGTAATGGGATTCTCTTACCCTATATTGTTCTTCCATTTCATATTATCTGAATGGGATTTCATCACCCTGCCGAGGATATGATTTGTGAGGGCATTCCATCTTGTAGTTAGGACTTTGCTTGCAGTCTTATCCCATAGATTAGTGTGTCATTTTATTTTATAGGTAGTGTTGCTTGTTGGATTTCTGACCACTTTGTTGTAGACTCGCCTTGTTGTGACCCACTGTTGTTGTGTGGTTTTAGAGATTGTTGTTGGCCTACGAGCTACCATTTCATCTTCTCTCCTTCTACACACTTGGTTGTAGTTTGTTTTTTTATCCTAATATTGATACTCTCAATTTTTCATTCATTACATGACACTCCATCATGTTATCGTAGCTCCACCACGCTACTCACATAGGATTAGGGGGCATACCCCCCAGTTCGGTTCCTTGAACCATCACTATCATATCCATATTCAATATTGTTCACCAGCTTCGAATCCATACATAGTCTCTGAGTATGATTCAGATTCATATCAGTTCGAACCCACCTTGTTAACTGCTCCATCTAGCCCCATAACTGGTGCACATCCTGATCCCTTTCAAGGGGGATTCTTCATAGTGGTATTACGCCCATTACACCTATCATCACGAGTATCCCTTCCACTAGGTTAGCAGGACCTTGTTCTAGTGGACCCCTTGTCACTACACATAGTGTTGTTGGTTCGCTAACCACCAGTGGTGGTCCCATTCCAACCACTGTGGTCACTACCATTTGTTACGGAGAGAAATTCCTATGGCTTGGGGTACCACAACAGACAGCTTTGACTCCAGAAATCAATCTTTCCCAATATGCAATAGAAATAAAATGTCCAACACTAAAGGATCCGACCTCGTACCTTATTCCGGACGGTTGAAGTAGATCCCCGTTGAGATTTCCAATCTTCAGCTTGAATTGATATAATACTTCCTCAACAACAAGTAAACAATACAAGCATACTATATATCATGGTGTTAGATCTATTCTAGCATATATAATCAATAATGTAAAAGCATTTGACATATTCCAATGGATACAATATTCAATCAAATACACATCATTGGACAGGAAAATATAGTTCTTATTAATATAAATCAGAGATTACAAGATAGATACAACCTCTGAAGGCACGTCTGCGAACCGGAGAAACTGAATCCCCCACTTGGGCCTCCACCACCTCAATCCTCCATCTCACGATAGCAAGCTCACTAGCAAAAGGCAATCTTGGGAAGAACACAATAGTGCTCCAAGGGGACAAAGGGATGCAGACTCAAGCATAAATTTCGGCAACAACGGACTATAGTTTCGTTGCTTTCAATCTCTCTATATGCCTTCAATGTACCAAGGGGTTCCTTATATAGCTTCACAAGGGATAATGAAGGGTCGAATCCGAGCGATCTCAAGGCATATGGAAGGCTAGGAGTCGAATGAGTCGGATCCATGTCAAGGAAAACTCCAAAAATATTTGGACTATGCACACATCCCGATGTACGCGGTTATAGGGGTCAAACCCGCGTATGTAGGCGGTTATTGGGTAAAAAGCCGCGTATATCATTTTTTATATAGTTTTAGGGATGATCAATGAAACATCAAAGGATAAAATATGGTCCATGGGGTCTAAAGAGTCTGCAGCAGGATAGGGGAAGGCCATACAAAGTGTGATTCACCTAGAGTGGTGAAATCCGCTATAACGGATGCCCCCTAATGTGTGAGGTCAGAGGGGTCATACGATGGCTGAAATACATTATAAGTCCATCCCAGAAGTGGAGTGATGAAGGATCCCAAATGGAATACCAGCCACCCAATCAGCATAGTACAATGATACAACTCTGCATATAACTGCAAGTACATATAGCAGTCCCAGATACATAAGAGTACAATGGCCATGAATAGGCATAATACATGATATCACATATGTGGTCATCGCCACGTAAAATATACATAGATCAGAATCTCCATGATGAAGATATACAAAGGACCATGATCTCCAAAATTGTTGAAGATATAAAATAGATCAAGATCTCCATAGTGGCTGGAAATGTCTGACATACACTGGAATCAAGTCATGAGAGCTGAAATCTCATGAACATAGGCACGATCAAGGAGGTAGCATATAAGAGATGCCACCAGTCTGGAAGGTCTTCTACACAAACCGCTACGAGTACATGACCTACTATGTGAATAGAGGTGTCGAGGTCGAACATAGTAGTCCATCGTCTGATTACCGGTCATTAATGTATACCGTTAACAGACGTGAGATCACCCACCAATAATGAAAATGGGAATCAAGGTACTAGAGTGCAAACTAACAAGTTTGAATAAATGTGTTGAGTTCGAACACTTGAGAGAATCCATCGATCAGGGGACATTGATGTATTCCCAAGAAACTGTCGATGGCGAGAGAACCTGCCACTAATGACTGCAAGTCTCAAGGCACTCAAAAGGACTCTAGATTCCAATCCCAGAATAAATGATCTGAAGTCGATGGGATGAAATCCGCTGGAAGGAGGGCATTAAGGCATCCCCCATCATCCAACATGAGGTACTCAGCAAAGTTGTATAATGTGGAAGGACTCGATCATAAGGTGCATGAACTAGTAACTGTACCGAGAATGGCCGACATGCAAAGTCAAGATAACTGAGGAATGGCCGACACAGGTTTCAACTTCCTTCGAACAAGAGCATAACGGCGTATGGTGACTGAATGAAGGCAGCATAGACTCGATATACAAAATGGAACATCTCTGTGACATAGGAGGCATCAACAGAGGCTCCATAGGGACTGGAAGCTTAACTAGTCGGTGGAGATAAACTCAGATAAATGAGTACAGCTCCTAAATTCAAACTACAACCCAACCAATGGATGTGATACACAGTGCTCTATTCGAAGGAGACACGACTCGACAGCTGCCAAAGATAACATCTTTCCTTGTCCAGCTTTTTGGTTTTTTTATTTTTTTGGACTTTTTCAGTTATTTGAAAAGATTGAAAAAAGAATAAACTAGCTTTATAGTTACAAACTAGGAGGAGACGAGTGTCATAAGGGAAAAAAAACTAGTTCCAAGTAGTGGAACATACCTATGCTCAATGCAAGGATACATGTGTAGGATATTGACACTCGAGGGAAAATCCCCTCCCAGTAAAAGGGAATCAAGCTGCGAAGGATATAAAAAATGGATCTGCATGGCTATACATGAGACAAGCTCGGGCTATATGGCTGAAATGCAATGTCAGGGGAGCCGGCATAAAGCTCAATAAGGTAGGCAAAGCTCATGATAATGCATTCACAACTTGACATGAGGGAGTCCGAAGGGAAACAGGCCAGCATAAGATCAAGAGGAGTATGAGGCTCTTGCGAAATGTCATGGCAATACTATACAAAGGACTCCCAGACCTAAGAGAGGACTCACAGCATGGGTACCAAATACAAAAGGGAGCTAACTAGGGCACCCATGTAAAGGAAAGCTATACCATTCACATAGTACCACTTCTAACAACAGCATGAAGGTTCCGTGATACCATGGAATGGGTTCGTACCTAAGGTTAATATGGAACGGTCATAAGGCAATGCATAAGTGCAAGGGGATGTGAAATCCTAACCTATATGCCAGTTCATACATAATACCTGTGATAGGAACGAACGGGTCGAAACCTCGGAGAGAGTGTACAAACAGGACTCTAAATGACAACCATATTAGTCCAAAACAACCCAAAATAGTCACTAAAGAATCCAAACTATAGGAAATAGGGAGGAATGATCATGACAATAGCACCCAAAGGAAACAATGTGGTGAATGATGAGACATAAAAAGGAAACTAAGGTGTAGACCCAACATTCACGCATCCACTACCACCCCCATGAAGGTGACCACCGGTGTAAAGACCGAGTGAAGGGAATAAAAGTCCTCCACAAATGGAGTAGAGGATGGAATATGACCATTCCCAAATCTATGAGCAAGGTAAGGGGCTGTGACGCCCCCAAGTCTGACACTAGGGTCTGTACTAGGATCGAGGAAGGGTGATGGAATACCAGGCATGCCGAAAATAAAAGGACCCAAACTCAAGAGAGCATAAATATACTCAAGTAACCACGATCCCAAAGGCCAACTAGCACACAAAGAGCACACTCCTAAGAAAATCTACAGCCAAAATACAAGCAAACCAAGGGGAGGATATGTGAGCTCCCGAATGCAGTAGGTATGTCTTGCCTAGGAGAGGATCGAAACTCCCATACACTACAAGCGGAGGTACATAACCAATTATAGTGGCCCTCAGCTTCAATGCATCAAGCGACTATGCTGTCCGACCTCTACCTGGCTGGGACACCCGCAGAATAACCCCTGCAAAGTACCCCCTCAATAACCTAGGTAAGGCAACTAAGGTCACCTCAATATAATCAAATCTCAGGCAGATAGTCGTAGGTAGGATTGACCGTATGGGCAGGGTAGCAAAGCTCGAAACTCTCGAAAGAGCCCCCAGATACGATACAATCCTGGAAATATCTCCGGTGCTACTCAGTTATGACTAGGGGTCATCCCAATCAATAACCGCTCACACTGCCTCATGATTAACTCCCATTTGAGAGGAGGATCCTGAGAACGGTGGTTATATCAAGGATTTCACACACTCCCTAGACAGACACCTAGATGTTGTTGTTTAGTGATCTTGGAGAATTGACTTACAATGAACTATTCCAAGATCCTAAAACCTAAGCTTGTTGGTGCACCCTAGAAAAGAAAAGAGTGTAATTCATTTTACTTAGCGTTGATTTTAGTTGGCTGTAATTACTCAAAGGGAAATGGCCGTGCAACTAATGACATTATGACTCAGCAGTGAAATAAATATGCACACCATAACAAACAATGCTAAGTGCAATCTTTGTCAAATGAAAAATAGGGTATGCCACTACATGAGATGCATAAATATATATTCATTTATGAATTCCAATGCAATCCTTCCTATATGAAAGCCTAAACACAACTCTCATCCAAGCAATCCAATGCAAGTACCTCCTCAAATCCATATCTAAGATGCAACGAAGAGTACAACTACTTTGTATTTTTCAATATAAAAGAATGAAAAATGCAATAAAAGTCATCTAAAACTCTTAGTCTCTACAGCAAGTATAAAAGACAAGCCCAGCAAGACACCAAGACAAAAAGAGTAATTCACTAATGGCAAAACAAAAAGGAAAAATGACTAAAACTACTTTCAAAGAAAAATCAATGAAAGAGTGGTCTCTGGTCACAAAAGAAGCATCCAACAGACAACATCAGACCCAAGGAAGACCCAGCCACACTCACAACTCGCCCAGCAACTTCCCACAACATCAAATTCACCAAAAGGGAGGATGTACGCGACTGTATAAAGAACAGCTGCGTATGTACGCGACTTTTAGCCAAAAATCTGCGTATGTACATGACTTTTAGCCAAAAACCTGCGTATACACAGAAGGCAGTGGTAAAAAGCAGGCCAAGGCCAAACCAATAAAGGGGAGTGTCAATGGACAAACATACCATAAAATGTGACACAGAAACAGAGAGAAACAAAGAGCAAGTCAATAATATCAAGCCCATTGTGTCGACAACACCAAATAAAAACAAGGAACATCCCCAGCAGAGTCGCCAATTCTGTTACGGAGAGAAATTCCTATGGCTTGGGGTACCACAATAGACAGCTTTGACTCTAGAAATCAATCTTTCCCAATATGCAATAGAAATAAAATGTCTAACACTAAAGGATCTGACCTCGTACCTTATTCCGGATGGTTGAAGTAGATCCCCATTGAGCTTTCCAATCTTCAGCTTGAATTGATATAATACTTCCTCAACAACAAGTAAACAATACAAGCATACTATATATCATGGTGTTAGATCTATTCTAGCATATATAATCAATAATGTAAAAGCATTTGACATATTCCAATGGATACAATATTCAATCAAATACACATCATTCGACAGGAAAAGATAGTTCTTATTAATATAAATCAGAGATTACAAGATAGATACAACCTCTGATGGCACGTCTGCGAACCAGAGAAACTGAATCCCCCACTTGGGCCTCCACCACCTCAATCCTCCATCTCACGATAGCAAGCTCACTAGCAAAAGGAAAGCTTGGGAAGAACACAACAGTGCTCCAAAGGGACAAAGGGATGCAGACTCAAGCATAAATTTTAGCAACAATGGACTATAGTTTTGTTGCTTTCAATCTCTCTATATGCCTTCAATGTACCAAGGGATTCCTTATATAGCTTCACAAGGGATAATGAAGGGTCGAATCTGAGCGATCTCAAGGCATATGGAAGGCCAGGAGTCGAATGAGTCAGATCCATGTCAAGGAAAACTCCAAAAGGATTTGAACTATGCACACGTCCCGATGTATGCGGTTATAGGGGTCAAACCCGCGTATGTACGTGGTTATCGGGTAAAATCCCACGTATATCATTTTTTATATAGTTTTAGGGATGATCAAGGAAACATCAAAGGATAAAATATGGTCCATGGGGTCTAAAGAGTCTGCAGTGGGACAGGGG
>LPNX010654386.1:302158-339235 GCA_001517045.1 Pseudotsuga menziesii
AATTCTATTACGGAGAGAAATTCCTATGGCTTGGGGTACCACAACAGACAGCTTTGACTCTAGAAATCAATCTTTCCCAATATGCAATAGAAATAAAATGTCCAACACTAAAGGATCAGACCTCGTACCTTATTTCGGACGGTTGAAGTAGATCCCCATTGAGATTTCCAATCTTCCGCTTGAATTGATATAATACTTCCTCAACAATAAGTAAACAATACAAGCATACTATATATCATGGTGTTAGATCTATTCTAGCATATATAATCAATAATGTAAAAGCATTTGACATATTCCAATGGATACAATATTCAATCAAATACACATCATTGGACAAGAAAAGATAGTTCTTATTAATATAAATCAGAGATTACAAGATAGATACAACCTCTAACGGCACGTCTACGAACCAGAGAAACTGAATCCCCCACTTGGGCCTCCACCACCTCAATCCTCCTTCTCACGATAGCAAGCTCACTAGCAAAAGGAAAGCTTGGGAAGAACACAACAATGCTCCAAAGGGACAAAGGGATACAGACTCAAGCATAAATTCCGGCAACAATGGACTATAGTTTCATTTCTTTCAATCTCTCTATATGCGTTCAATGTACCAAGGGGTTCCTTATATAGCTTCACAAGGGATAATGAAGGGTCGAATCCGAGCGATCTCAAGGCATATGGAAGGCCAGGAGTCAAATGAGTCGGATCCATGTCAAGGAAAACTCCAAAAGGATTTGGACTATGCACACATCCCAATGTACGCGGTTATAGGGGTCAAACCCGCGTATGTACATGGTTATCGAGTAAAAAGCCGCGTATATCATTTTTTATATAGTTTTAGGGATGATCAAGGAAACATCAAAGGATAAAATATGGTCCATGGGGTCTAAAGAGTCTGCAGCGGGACAGGGGAAGGCCATACAAAGTGTGATTCACCTAGAGTGGTGAAATCCGCTATAACACCATTCCACCATTTATACCTAGGGGAAGTGGCCCTTCCACATATGTTTTGACTATTCCTAACATACTAGTGACTTTTTCTATTGTTGAAAGTCAACCTTATCCACCACCAATTATGCATGGGAACTACAATCCTACTACCACCGACACCATTGCTGGTCCTTCCCAAGCCACTCTCGGTTCTTGTCTACCTTTTATGGCTAGTATCAACCCACCTGATTTGGCATGGTTGACCAATGATCCCACTCATCATCACCCACAATAGCTTCCTATTCCTACTAGGATTCCCTCATACATCCCAAATTTTGAGGGTAAGGCAGGAAAGGATCCTCAAAATCACATTATGTCATTCCATCTATGGTGTTCATCTAAAAGCATAGTGGATGATTCCATCCAGTTGAGGTTGTTCCAGCGCACACTCACTATTTTTGCGACTAAGTGGTATATCGAATTGCCTCATGCTACCTAGCCTAACTTCTTCTCATTAGATTTTATGTTCCTTTAATACTTCCAGTTACCCATCCATTATGATGAGGGAGTGGAAATATTATTATCCTATAGACAAAACACAACTACCCATATCACGGATCATATCCATGAATGGCGCCATCATCATAGCTTCTGTAATATCTAGTTAGACGATAGGATCTTCCTATATTGGTTCCTCAAAACCTTACTCCCCCCCATGGCTAAGGACATCACATTTGAGCTCCTACAAACCAAAGACGAATCCATACTTAAGGCCTAGTAGTTCGATCTGATATATGCCCAATCTGGCTACCTATATACCATTATACATGATGCTTCTCGTGCTTGATCCTCATGTCGAGATACAACAGGTGAATTTGATGGAGTCACCGGCTCTATTACACAACATCCTCACTTTTATCTGACCTCTCCCATGATGCCACCCCATCCCACTGACACCCATAGTGCTTCCCAACTAGGGTATACCCCTGATATTTCACACGTGATGACTCAATGTGAGCTACTCCTTCCTATGTGCCTCCATGTTACACCCTTGATTATTCACGCATAACAGCTTAGTCTGAATCCACCCCTTCCTACGGTCGCACCAACCACTCACATTCATGGACCAGCTTGTTCAACACACTCGTGTATTGGCAAAACAACTGGCTTTGCAAACCCACCAACTACTCGGGTCTATTATGCACCACCTGTGCAACCTGCTCCGGCTCTGGCCTCCACTCCTCCTACTCCCACAGGACAGGTCTATGCACAACATAATGTCCTTAACCAACCCGCCTCCAAAAACCAACAAGGGCAGGAAAGCAATAAAAGACGTAGGAATCAAGGTAACAACCAGAACCAAGGAGGTGGGAAATAGGAAAACCTCTTGAACAATAATGGTGCCAAACCCCCTGCACAAAATCCCAAGGTCCCACTCGACTTGGAAAGAACCCATAGTTGTGAACTAATCATATATGTGCCATCTGTAATACTTACGACCGTTACACTCATCAGTGTCCTCACTTGACTTGTGTGCACCACTTACTCCAAAATGATAGTCAACATGATCCCAACAGGGCTACTCCGACTCATCCCAACCCCACACCATTAGGTCCTCCACCTATGGTGCTCCAAAACCCTCTAGCACACTAAGCAATGGTTTCAAGCTATCCCTTGTCCCCGTCATATCTCACAACCATTTTTGTGGCTCAACCCACTAATCCTAGTGTCCATCACCTCATGACATTATCGTATGATGTCAACCTCTAGAATTGACGAAACCAGTATGGTTCCACCACAGAAACCATTGACCATATCTAACATCTACCTCCACCACTCCTGACATGTCTTTGCATTTTCTGAGAGCCCATATGAATGGGACTACCAAATTCCCATGGTTACCCATGCATCACGTCATGAACAATGCCACTTTCAAAGCTGTACTCAACTACAGTATTATTGACGACTTGTCCTAGTCCCCCACTACCGTGTCCACTCTGGAAGTGCTCAAAACTTGTCCTTCGCAATGTATAGCATTTTTTTTCTACGCTAGCCGTCGTGGATCCCTCTGATTTTAGGTTGATCACCTTCGAACTGGATGAAGGAGAACCCAAGATGCCATCATTCGTTGCCTTGCAAGTTTCGGTCACGATTCAAAATTTGGTTATTCATCGATGCATTATTGATGAGGGGGAATCCACCTATGTTATTCCAACCTTTGTTTGGCAGAAACTTGGATCTCCCACCCTTCAACCTTCCACCACCGCTCTTCACACCTATGATGGTCACTCCACTCAGCCCCAAGGTGTTCTCATGAATGTTCACATTGAGTTAGTAGGAAAAACAATGTTGATTTACATTGATTTTTTCAATGGCCAACTCAATTACAACCTCCTCCGAGGATGTAGTTACATGTATGCAATGCGAGTCGTTGCCTCTACCGTATTTCGACTCTTGATGTTCCCTCATGATGGGAAGATAATGACCATCGACCAACTGACGTACTATGATACAAAGGGGCCACCCACACCAGAACATGTCCTTCCCACTATCGACACTACCATCAATAAAGTGTACATTCCATCCATGTATGCCATTGGACCAGGCTTGTTTTTCGGCGCTCCTTTGACGAATTTTTTTTTTCCTTTTTATCCTTATCACATCTGGTAGTGTTTTGACCTCCTCACAAACTCAGTCACAACCTCATTCACAATCCTTCAGGAATTATTAGGGTTCATTCTCGGTTCACACAATTCCCTTCCTTTTTCCAACATCTATCATTGTGAGTAAGCTTGTCATGGCTATTCTCAACTTTCTTGGTTTCACTTTGGGTATCCCTGTGTGGTACCTCGAGCCACCTATCCTACCCTCGAATCTCCAAGTCATGTTTACTCCCATCCAAACTATTGAGATAATGTCACACCCACCTCCTGGTCCACCAAACACCAAGCCTCTCTTTGTTCTTTCCCCTCCTCCTCCAAAGAAAATTGAAGCCAAGGAAAGAAAAGTTATGACAGAACCATGTCCAATTTCCATATGTGCTCTTTGTGATATCCAAGGCCATGCGACATAGAATTGTCCCAATTTACCTTTCCTTCAAAGTCACATGGACACTATAGTTGAGACCTATGATACCCTAGGGGGCCATAGTCCCACATCCTCAGGTGGTTAAGAACAATTTGTTCCGAACCAACCATCCTTGTGCATTTTGTGGTCTATATGGTCATTATTCTCAACATTTCCTAGAATTTCTTGAGTATCAGTCACTCCTTAGATACATTCAGAAACATTGCCACAAGTCCGATGTTACTGTCCTTGAGGAGATCCAACCTCTGGTTTCTTCCTAGGACACAACCAACACCATATACATGATCTCCTGTTCCAGTAGTCCTTCCATCTTCGCAACTGTGGAAATTACATCTAATCTATCTATGCATTGTTTTCACAATGATGAGGAGATTCTTGAAGCTCTTTTGAATCCCAAGTATCCTCGGGATGAAATGCATCATCGCTCCTATTTTATCCTCAATGATCCTTCTTCATCATCGGACCAATACTATGTCGAAGCGAAAGACTTCATCTATGGAAAGGTATACTGGTTAAAGAACCCCATTCTGACACCCGATGCATTTGAAGAGGGAAACATGGCTAAAAATTTTCCAACCATCAAGGTCAATATATCAACTGTACCCAGAGTAGTTGAGGATATTACACTAGGAGCTTGTTTCTCCCCTGAAGAGATCACTTCATACAAAGCACTTTTTCAAGATTTCTGTGATATCTTAGCTTGGTCATATACTGATATGCCTGGGATTGATCCATCTATCGTCAAACATCCTATCGACACATGGCCTGAGGTTACACCCGTTTGCCAAAATAAATGACCTATTCACCCATCAAAGGATCCCACCATCAAAGCTGAGATCGAGAAACTGTGTAAAGAAGTTTTCATATATCCCATTGTGTATACCACTTGGGTTTCTAATCCTATTATCATTAATAATAAAAAAGGTACCATTCACATCTGTACTAACTTTCGTGACTTGAATTTGGCATGTCCCAAAGACAAAT
Organism: Pseudotsuga menziesii; assembly: GCA_001517045.1. NCBI lineage: Eukaryota > Viridiplantae > Streptophyta > Pinopsida > Pinales > Pinaceae > Pseudotsuga > Pseudotsuga menziesii. Next base: position 307,160 of record LPNX010654386.1, read on the forward strand.
TCCCCACTCCATTCACTGATCAAATCATTGATTCTTGTTCCATCCACAAAGTCTTTTCTTTTCAGGGATGGTTTTCCCAGTTATAACCAAATTCAAATATGGAAAGAAGATAAGTACAAGACTGCTTTCACAACCCCCTGGGGCACATTTGCGTATCATGTTATGCCATTTGGCCTTAAAAATAATGGAGCCACTTTTCAGCGGTCCATGAAGCTCTGCTTCCATGACCTCATCCACATCATCTTGGTCTACCTAGATGACCTCACAGCTCAATCTCGGAATCGTTCCCATCATTTAGATGACTCACGCCAAGTATTCTTGCAATGTCACAAATATAACGTCTGCTTGAATCCCCTCAAGTGTGTGTTTTGTGTCCTTGATGGGAGTTTACTAGGGTTCATTGTATCTTACAAAGGGATTGTGGTGGATCCACTGAAGGTTCAATCCATTCTGAATCTCCCCCCCCCATGTACTCTGCGTCAACTGCAGAGACTCCAAGGCAAGGCCAACTTCCTTCATCATTGCATTCTGTACCATGCAACCGAAGTCCATGGGTTCTTACATCTGCTCCATACCAACATTTCTTTTGTCTGGTATGAGCATACACAAGTCACATTTTATGAATTGAAACAAGCTCTGACTTCTGCTCCATTGTTGTCTCCTCTTGACTTCAATAAGGAGCTCATCCTATTTGTGTCGACATCTGAAAATTCCATCGCTTGATTCTTGGTTCAAGAAGACGGTGCTCTCTAAGAGCATGTGGTCTATTATGTTAGTTTGAATATCTTTGGACCACCTTTATGTTACTCATACAAAGATAATATGAACCTTTCCATCATCTTTTCGGTTCAGAATCTATACCATTATATCGTCTTGAGCCACACTAGAGTAATGGTTGATTTCAATCCCATGCAGTATCTCTTGAGCTGCCACCTTATTCAAGTTCATGCTTCCAAGTGGATTGTTTTTCTCCAAGAGTACGATCTAGAATTCATCTTCCCAAAAAGAACCAAATATTTGGCACTAGCTTCCTCAATGACAGACTTCCCTCCATCGTCGAATTCACCACCTATCACAATCACTCTTCATGACAAATTCTTATTTTTCATCTCTACAGAAGACCAATGGTATGGAGCCATTCTCTTGTACTTGCACACAAATAAATTTGGGCCCCATTTAAGCCACGAAGATCATCATCGCATTTGAAACCAAGCTGCATGCTATCTCCTCATTGGTGATTTCTTGTACCACTATGGTGTCGATACCATATTGCGTCATTGCCTCACCCACAATGAAGTTGAAAAATTCTTGGATGACTGTCATAGTGGAGCCTATGGTGGCCACATCTCTAGTTTGGCTATTTCCCAAAACATCCTCTGCATCAATTATTTTTGGCCCACCATCTTTTTCGATTGCATCCATGTAGTTAAACACTGCTGCAATTTTTATCTCTTTGCTCCAAAACCAAGTACACCTCCTGCACCGTTATATCCCATTGTCACAGTCGGTCCCTTATACAAATGGAAGATTGAATTCATGAACTATAATCTTACCTTGGCCAACGGTCATAAATACATCATTGTGGCCATTGATTATTTCACAAAATGGCCCGAGGCCATGCATGCGTTCAAATGTAAGGATGATACCATGGTGGTTCTTTTTCAACCACATCATTTCACATTTCAGTATCCCCCAATAGATATTCTCAGACCACGATTCTCATTTTGAGGACATTGTTTGGACAGAACTTTACGCTATGTTGAATTTTGAACACTAGTATTCCTTTGTGTATTATCCCCGGGGTAATGGCGGTTGAGTTTGTCAGCAAGATCCTCAAAACCATACTCCAACGAATGGTGAGAAAACACAAATCCAACTAGAACCAATTTCTCTTTTCTGCCCTCTGGGCTTACCAGACATCGTCCAAAACTGCCACCGGTTTTAACCCATTTCACTTAGTTCATGGTGTGGAATCAGTTCTTCCCATCGAATGCCATATTTCGTCACTCCGCCTTGTCGTCAAACTTCTCCCTAACACTTCACCATTAGAACAATTCCTACTTATGATTGAACATACCAATGAGGACCATCATGTTTCTCTCCAAATGATCAAAGCAGTTAAGACTCGGTTGAAGTCCCACTATGACTCCCACATCCACCCTCACACCTTTAGCGAGGGGTATCTAGTCCTCATATATGACCAAGCCAATGATAAGCTAGGGAAATCCAAGTTTTATTCCATGTAGTATGGCCCATATGCCATCCATCGATGCCCCAGCAAGGGAGCATATCTCCTTGTTGAATCTGACTGCCACCTCTTGAAGAATCCTCGCAATGGGATCTACCTCAAGAGGTTAGATGCTTGAAGTTGCTCACCATGGAGTACACTTGTATCCTATTTTTTCTTTTTTCTTTTATATGGTTCTTACCATGATTCGGTGACCCCATCTGGTAGTCGCTCCATGTCTATCCGCAATGAGTCCATTGTAGCACTCTGTCACATCCTTTGCACATTAGTGGTTGGATATAACCCCTACCTCTGTGCCACTAGTACCTCACTAGAGGGTGTGATCCCATGTCTGTACATGCACACAATATGTTGTCAGTATCTATCACAGAGATGATGTAGCTACCACTATGCTAGCCCACTATATATGAATGCAACCATAAAAGCATCATGTATACATACCATCAGGTCCCCAGAACTGTACTGGAGGTCGAGTCATCTCTGGATCTCCCTGGTAGTCCATGCTCATGTATGGATCATCCTCTATGAGGATAGGAATATGCCACCACTGTGCAAAAAGCTCTTGGGTGAAGAAACAACCTACTTGAGTGCCTCCCTCCCTACTTTCTTCGGGCCACTTCCTAGAGTCACCTTGATTTGTCTTCCATCATGCGAACCTCCCTATGTATGTATTATCATGTTCACGAGCCATCTGCTCCATCCATACTGCACAATTGGCCTTATTTTACCACCATCCATCATCCCGCAAGGATTCCTCATCAATGTTCCTCAGTTATTCCTATCAGCCATGTTCACAACATAACCTCTTTCCATACATCAAACACTTCCTCCTTGCTTGACTAACCATTACAAAGTTTGTGTTAAGCTCTTTTTTGACTCCTAAAAGAATGAAAAGATTGTCGATAACGCTTGCATCCTTTCACACTCGTTAAAGTATTTGAAAGGGCGTCTTTGTAGCCTCGTTTATCTTATTTTTTGAACTATATAGACTATCGAAAGAAAAGGACCACCCTAGCACATTCCAGTTAGGAACGTTTCCCTCTGTATCCTTTTATGCTTTGTTCGACATTGGGACCATAACTTACGAAAAATCTCATCACCGGTTGTCTTTAAGCTCTTTTCAAGCCCTCTCATCAAGAAAAGATCACTGAACAATCTTGGTTTCGTTCATTCTTGTAAAATTATTTGAATGAATGTCCAATCAGTATAGGTTTAACCTTTTCTGGCCTGGTTCGACTACCTACGGTAAATAAGTATCTGATTTCTTATATTTACGCAGGTTAGAGAATTATTTAGAGGATACTGCATTGGTGAAGGAAGTATCGATGACGTTTCAAACCCTAAATGTGTTTCCATCTTTAGGAGAATGAGGCTCACAATATTCACATTAGAATTTATGGATTGATATATATATAGTTTACCCTGCTAATGTTAATTAAAAGATAAGTTGACCCCCAATTAAATAGGGTTTTGAATTTCCTTGATAGTGTGAGAGTTAGGGTTATTTCTAATGACATGTATAACTGGTATCCAAGCCTCCTTTAGTTGCAGGCCATCATCCATGTTTAAGTTATCCGCAAATTTCTCTATCTCAAGAGCTTCCCTTATTCTCCTTTTGTAGTAATGAGGGATAGAGGAAAATATTTTTGCATTCTCGAAGCACATATAATGTTTCATGTTATAACAGTGTTCAGGAATGGCAGATTTCTTAATTCAGCAAGAAGTATCTCTTCCCCTAAGGTTGGCAGAGCTCTCCTTTGTATAATTTTATCCTTTTTTATGGCTTAGGAGACTATTTATGAAAAAGAGAACCACTGGAGTCTTCTTCCTATTTTCATACTCTCTAAAAATGAAAACACCATTGAGCATTTACCTTCTCAAGCTAGCTAAAAATCCATGAGATTGTATCATATAGAGCTTACTTCTATCCCTTCTTTGTGCTCCTTCAAATATGAAAAGTACCAATCAATGTCTTTTGGAACCACCACACATGATTTCACATTATGGAAACTTTCCCCCATTGGGTCTCCTCTATTCATAGTATTCTGTGATGAGTCTTCCTTAGATCCCCCGGATATTCCTATTCCAGTTACCTCCCTTAGTATTTCCCATTGTAGTTATCTTCCCGGTATTGCATCTATGATCCCTCTCCCATGAGTTAGTTTCATTTGCTTCCAGGTGAGCCCTATCGTCATACTCTGAACAAAGGAACTTTGAGTCCCCCATACTCCCCTATCCCTACTCCCCCATTTAGTGTGTCAGTACCCTGATTTTTCCACATATTTGGTTATCCCCCTCATGCTTCTAGTCAAGGAAACATCATTTCCTTGATTAGTTGCAGGTATCCCTCTGTCAATGTCAACACATCTATTCCATAGGATAGACCCAGAGGTCCTTGCATCCTAGTTTCATCCATCTCATTGATGAGTTCCTTGGACCACTTGAAAGGAGTCATTAGTACCTTTTGGGTTGGTCATCTCACGTGATTGAATTCAGCTACATCGCACCATTGAGATTCATACGGGGTATTGGTTTGTTAATTATTTGTTTGAAAACCCTAGTTGTCACCCGACTCTAGCACATTGGTGAGTCTGCTATGGGACCCATACAGTCTCATGTCCCTTGTCATTTTTGGGCTGCATTGGTGACAATGTGATCCGACCAGCAGCCTACAGGTTCTCCTTTGAGAGGTTTTCCTTGGAAGCTGACAGGTTCACCTTCGATAGGTTTGCCTCGACATGTTCATCCGAAAAGTTCGCATTCGACAGGTTCTCCCTCGACAGGTCCACCTCGAATATGGCATACCAACATGCTCTATGACAGTTGAACTTCTGACTGTTATAACTTCTTGTAACTGAACGTCGCGGGTAGTCACCTAAACGTCTCAGCATCCTATATAAGCATGTACATTATCTAATATAGACATATTTCTGATCATCTATCTAATTCCTCCATCTTTCATAGAGAAGGAGTAATAAATTGGTTCAATTTCTTGCATATTTTTTGCGTTTTTATTTCTTGTCGACCTGGTGTGTTTCCTGCTTTGTTGATTCCTTTATATGATTCCGCCATAACAGAACTCGATTCATTCAGTCGACTGTCGTCCCCAACGTGCACCTGGGCACGACTTGGATCATTGGTATCAGAGAAAGATCTTGTTCAGAGGCTTAAGTTACATAAGTACTTCCATTGAAGTTATTTAACTTATTCCTATTCAAACACTCTCACAAACTCAGCAACACAAGTAGGCACTTCCTTCAACTTTAGAAAAGATGGCCAAAGAAGCAGATAATAGACATGCAACTAACGAGATAGAGAAACTCATAGAAAAAGCACTAGCTTGCCAGTGAACCGAAATGTTCTCCTAGTTCAACAAGATTCTCATGAGAGTCACTACAAACTCCATGGAATCCTTGACATCATCTCACTCCAACAAAATCATCCCCTTCAAAGTGCAAATGAATCTGGACATACCAAACCTTGAAGGAAAGATTGATGCAGAATCCATTGACAATTGGGTACAACAACTGGAATCTTACTTCGTAGTAAATCAACTCTCCGAAGTGGAAAATATCACCATTGTGTCCTTAAATATGTCAACCTCTATACACTGCTGGTGGGAGAACCTATCGACAAAGATGGAAAAAGAAGAAGACCCCATCAACACATGGGTAAAATTTGTTGAATATGTCCAAAAGGAGTTCTATCCACCTAAGTACCTTGAATATCAGTATAAGAAGTAGAAGTAGTTAAGGAAATGGAAAGACCAGTCTGTACATAGTTACACCAATGAGTTCTATTGACTCATGGCTAGCCTTGGTGTCCAAGAATAAGAGAAATTGCTTGTCCTGAAGTACATCAGTTGTTTATCCCCATACACTCAACAAGAGATGGATTTATGGCTGTCAATACGCTTGTGGATGCATTTCATTACGTCGTCAATATTGAATCTAAACAGAAAGGAAAAGAACATGTCTTGAACAAGACAACAGGTCAAACATCAGACAAGAAGTCACCATCTGACTCCGATAAGTTCAAGAATCCTTCTCAACTGACTCTGCCAAAGCCCGATCATCAAAAGAAGAAATTTCAAAAATACAAGAGGGATCACAACAAAAAAAATCTTACTGATACTATGGTGTGATTATAACATTTCAACATGGCATGATACGTCAGAGTGCAAAGCTCGGAAGACATTTTTGGAAAAATTGTCAACATCCGACTTATCTGACAAAACCTTGGTAGAATTTGATCCAGATGCATCAACTCTCTTGGCTTCAACCTCAACCACTCCAACAGCCTCGACCATCGTCTATGAGGAGGAATGAGAGCACCTGTTCCATACATGGATATGGGTTCAGAACAATCCATTACATTTGACTGTGGACAATGGCAGACAGAAGAACTTTCTTTCTGAATATCTTATGAAGAAATTAGGTCATGTCACCACTCCACATCCTTAGCCTTACAATATCGATTAGATGAAGGATGGGCAGGAACTAAGGATCACACGGCAATTCCGACTTGCCTACTTCATTAATCCTTTTGAAGATGAAGTACTATGTGACATGGCACCCCTTTCTGTAGTCAATTCCCTATTCAGTAAACCCTACCTATGGGATCGACATAGTACATATCATTCATATCCTCATAAGGTTATTGTCAAAATCCAAAATCAATGGTATGGCATACCAGAGCGACAACCCACATCAATAGTTTCTATGATATCTGCCAAGCAAACGAAGAATCTTACCAATCATGCTCAAAATTTTGCATTAATCATGATAAATCCTCAACATTCGAGGAATACTGCAGCAACGAGTTGACTCACCAACCAACAGATTGACAACATTCTTGAAGAATACCAAAACATATTTCAAGCACCAGATGGAGTACCTCTACACTATTAGGTAAAAGACTCCACTGAACTTGTTCCTAGTTCTTCATTACCTAATGCATCTATTTACAGAAGATCCATTCTTGAAAATGAAGAGATTCATAGAAAAATACAATATTTGATCGAAAAGGGTCATATCCGCCCTAGCTCCTCTCCTTGTGGAAGTCCAGTCATCTTAGTTCCAAAGAAAGAAGGGACTTAACACATGTGCATCAACTATCGGGCTCTCAAACAAATTCAGTGAATAACACATACCCTCTTCCACAAATTGATGAGCTCATCGACAATCTAAAAGGTGCTAAGTTCTTTATGAAAGTTGACCTCAAGTTGAGATACCACCAAATTCCAATAAAGTCCACTGATGAATGGAAAACGACTTTCAAGCCCAAGGATTTTTTGAATGGTTAGTCATGCCTTTCGGCTTAACCAATGCACCTACAACCTTCATGAGATATATGGATGACCTTCTACGACCTTTCATTGGTAAATGTGTCATTGTCTATCTCGATGATATCTTTATTTTTAGTCGATCATGGGAATAACATGTCAAACAAATTTTGCAAGTTTTCAACACTCTCCAGCAACATTGACTATATCTGAACATGGACAAATGCTCATTTGTGATTACCAACATCAAGTATTTGGGATATGTAATTGACTCTGCAGGAATTCATGTCGACCTAGAAAAAGTATAGATCCTTAAAGACTAGCCCATTCCTCAAAACATTCATGAACTAACAAGTTTTCCTGGTTTGGAGAATTTATATCGATGATTCATACTTGGCTTCAGCCACATCACATGGTCTTTGAATCAGTTGATGAAAGGAAATGGGAAAACTGTCTTCAAATGGACACCAACACAACAACAATATTTTGAATGAATAAAAAACAATCTTTGTACTGCACCAGTACTTGTGTTACCTGATTTGCATCACCCCTTTGAGATTGAGACGATGCATTGGACTAGGCCCTCTATGCATTGATCGCTCAGTCAGGTCACCCAGTTGCATTTCATTCCGAGAATTTCAGCGACACTATTAGAAGGTACTTAACATATGAAAAATAACTGTGCACCATTGTCCAATATCTTAAGCAATGGAGACACTACATTCTTTGCAAGGAAACGGTCATCCTCACTGACCATAAGCCTTTGCAGTTTTCTCCAACTCAGTCGAAACTACATAAAACCCGACAAATCAAGTGGATTAATTACCTGCAACAAGTTCAGTTGGTAATTAAGTATCAGAAAGGAAAATCCAATGCCGTATTCGATTGTCTCAATAGACCACTGATTACTCTACTATACACAGTGATGAATACGCAGGGGTATGAAACCACTACTTGGACGCAATTATATTTGGTAGACTGTGATTTTTCTACAATCTATCAACAGATTCAAAATGACAAGTTTTCGACTGTCGACTACTTCCTAAAAGACACCTTGCTATACAAGCTTGGACAACTTTGTGTACTAACCAGTGAGCACTGACAAAATCTCATTAGGGTCGCGCATTACAGTAAGACTGCGGAACATTTTGGAGTCACAAAAACACTTGTTATCCTTTAAAAGTATTTTTAGTGGCCTTCACTTAAATATGACTTCAACAAGTACATTCGATCATGCATGGTTTGTGCCATTGCTAAACCGCCGAATCGATGACAAGGACTATATACACCCCTTCTAGTTCCTAGTCTACCATGGGAATTTATTTCTATGGACTACTTGATGGGATATCCTACTACCAAACATAAGCATGATGAAATACTAGTAGTAGTCGATAGATTTTCCAATATGGCTATACTCATACCATGCAAGAAAACTACGACAGCATAGCAAACTGCTCATCTCTTCTTTGAACATGTGTGGAAACACTATGGCCTCTCGATGACCGTTATTTCCAACAGAGATGCTATATTTGTTAGCACCTTTTGGCAGACTCTCTAGAAACATCTCAACACAAGATTTTCTTTGTCAACAACCTTCTATTCGCAAACAAATGGAAGTAAGGAGGTTGTAAATTGCTCAGTCATACAATTGCTTCACATGTACAAACACAAGCATATTCAAACATGGGATGAAATCCTTTTATACATACAACACAACTACAATCATGCTCAACAAAACTCTACAGGAAAGAGTCCAATTGATATCTGTTACAGATTTCAACCCTCAACACCTATCCACTTAATCATTTCCTTGACACACTCAAATGACATCGACTTCAAAGGATGAGAAGTGGAGAAAGCATTGAAGTTCAGAGATCAAATATACAACATACATAAGTAATCATAGGAGATGTTGCAACGAGAAAATGAAAAAGCTAAGGGTCGAAACGACAAGCATCGTATTCCTCATTCGTTCCAAATTGGGGATCAAGTTTGATTACATCTAAAGAAGGAGCGTTTCACTGGTCCATACAGAAAGATGAAACCTTTGCAATATGGTCCATATAGTATCCTTAAACTAATTGGAGAAAATTATTTTCAGCTCGACATTCTTGCATGCCTTGGCCTACATCTAGTTTTCAATGTAGATCTACTTCGACCATACCATGCACCATTGTTGGAATAGAACAAATTGCAGATAGTAGAACTTAAAGACATCCATCTATATGTTCAAAAACCTCTTCTTTGTGACACCATTGTGAGACGAGGCATACACCTTACAAGGACGAACTCCATTCCCTTGTTTCAAGTGGCTAAAGCTGGACAAATTCCCGCACAAGGAAAATGGTACTCTGCTAATGGAAACCATTGTTTCTTAAGGAAGGAGGAATGATCTGACCAGCAGCCAATGGGTTCACCTTCAACAGGTTCTCCTTGGAAGCTGATCGGTTCACCTTCAACAGGTTTTCCTTGACATGTTTAGCAAACCAATTTGCATTCGATAGGATCGCCCTCAACAGGTCCTCCTCGAATATAGCATACCAACATGCTTTATGATGGTTGAACTTATGACTATTATAACTTCTTGTAACTGAACATAGAGGGTAGTCAGTCAAACATCTTAGCATCCTATATAAGCATGTGTATTATGTAATATAGACATATTTATGATCATCTATCTGATTCCTCCATATTTCATGGATCAGGAGTACTAAGTTGGTTCGAATTCTTGCATAATGTCAGTGTGTATATTTCTTGTTGGCCTAATGTGTTTCCTTCTTTGTTGATTCCTTTATATGCTTCCACCATAGCAGAACTCGACTCATTCAGTCAACTGTTCTCCCCAACGTGCACCTGGGAATGGCTTGGATCACAATGTTTGGAAGCTCCCAGTGTTATGCTTCTGTGTATCTCCAGTACTTGATGTTGCATATTGTACCACATAGATTCTGAATCTTAGTCATTGAGTCCCCACTAGTTTTTTACACCTATAGATCCAATAGAGCATCGGTTATGATGATATTACATTCTATGAGAATGCCATTGTTCCTATGTATCATTTCTTCAAATTGACATTGTATTCAGCCTCCCATTGAGGCCACCATTTGTATATGTATTGATCGGCTCCCATATTTTTAGCCTTGATCCCCATCATTTATTCTTTGGACATTGTTACGAGCATGGGTATGCCCGCCCTGTCTATATACATGTCACACATTATATGTATCTCATCCAATTTTTAGAACCAATAAAAAACTAAAAGTTATTGTAGTTCTTACAAGGAATCTCTTCTCCTCGGGGGTCCTCTCTAGTCTCTCCATTGTTGTCATCATATTTCCCATGATCCTATGATGTCTATCATCCATATGATGAACTCCTTCTCACACATTAGGGGGCAATATGTTAACACTACAAAGTGTTCAACTGGCTCTCCATGGTCTAAACCATAGTCATACATCATATTCCCACCATATTTCCTTCATTTTTTACCTTCACAGTTGTATTTCCACTAAAAATGGTCCAAAACATCATTATTCCTTCCCATAAATGAAGCGATGATGAGCATTTATTGTGATTTATCCCCACTCTCTCCCAAAAAGGGTCAAAAACCCTAAAAATGAGAATGGGTCAAAAAACCATAGATAAATACCATGGACAATAAAATACCATGGGTCATTACCTTGGGCCAAAAAACCCTAGGACCATACTATAAATACATTGTAAAGGAATTCCGCAAAATACTTTCTTCCATTTTCCATCAGTCACATCATACACTTTTCTCCATTATTCCCATATTTTGCCACACCCTTTCCCACGGTGTACGTTGAGTTCACTTCGTACCCATTTGGATCCATTCCCCCCATTTGACAACTAGTTGCGGAAGAGATTGGAGACCCAAACCATGGATTTGCAGAACTACTTCCAAGGACAGCTATGGTGACCTATTTTCAGAAATGTTTGTTCATATTTTATTTCTTGCATTAGTTAGTTTATATATGTGAAAATCCTAAAAAATATTTTCTATTGTTATCTTGTTTCTTTTGTTATTGTTGAACTCTTCCTTATGCACTAGAAGTGATAAGGTTGGTTCTTTTGCACATATCTAGGGATAATTCCCACTAAAAAAGGTATGGACCTTGTACTATACTATGATAGAGATGATGACTACAAATTGTATGGATATACAGATTCAGATTTGGAAGGAAGTTCCTTAGATAGAAAGAGTACCTCAAGTGGATGTTATTGTCTAGGATCCGTCATGATCTCATGGTTTAGCAAGAAGAAGTCAATTGTTGCTCTCAGCACAACTAAAGTATAGTATATAGAATCTTGTTCTGATAGCTGTTAAACCATATGGCTTTAGAATTTGATGTCAGGTCTATTCAATCTGGAGCTATACATCACAGCGATTCTATGTCACAACCAGAGTTGTATAAAGATGATAGAGAACCTAGTGTTCCATGGTAAGTCGAAGCACATAGAAATATGGTATTTATATATATGGGACATGGTACATAAGGGAGCTATAAAGCTCCAGTATGTGAGTACCGATGAACAAGTTGTTGATGTGTTGACCAAGCCTCTGTCTCGAGTAAAGTTTTAATACTTTCATGATAAGCTTGGTGTAGTCCAAAAATACCTTCCTCATAAGGAGGAACAATGATGATGATGTTACATACTTTCCTCGCAAGGAGGAACAATGATATGGACCCTCCTCAGAAAGGGGGAACACATTGGTGATATGGACTGTCCTCAGAAAGGGGGAGCAGGTTGGTGATATGGACCCTCCTCGAAAAACGGGGAGTGAGTTGATGATATGGACCCTCCTAGAAAGGGGGATTAGGTTGATGATGTTGTTGTGGAATTGTATCATCTTTGGAATTATGTTCTAAAGTGAGAGGGATTGACCATCCTGTAAGTGGCTCAATATTTCATCATCCTTGTACTTATGTCCTAAAGTGAGAGGGATTGACCATCCCATAAGTGGCTCAACATTTCATCATCCTTGGACTTATGTCCTAAATTGAGAGGGATTGACCATCCCATAAGTGGCCCAAGATTGCATCATCCTTGGAATTATGTCCTAAATTGAGAGGGATTGACCATCCCGTAAGTGGCTCGGGATCGCATCATCCTTGGAATTATGTCCTAAATTGAGAGGGATTGACCATCCCGTAAATGGCTCAGTATTGCATCATCCTTGGACTTATGTCCTAAAGTGAGAGGGGTGGCTCAGGATTACATCATCCGTGGACTTATGTCCTAAAGTGACAGGGATTGACAATCCCGTAAGTGGGTCAATATTGCATCGTCCATGGAACTTTGTCCAAAATTGATAGGGATTGATCATCCCATAAATGGATCATGTGTGATGTAGGTTATGATGCTTCTCACGATGTTGTTGATCGACAGATCAAGTATAAATGTTGATGATGAAAGTATTGATTGAAACATCAAGTATGGATACAAATAATGATGTGGATCAAGTGATCGAGTGCTGCAAAGGATCAAGTGATTGAGTGCTGCAAAGGATAGACTGGTCGAGTCCTGCAAAGGATCAAGTGATTGAGTGCAGAAAAGGATTGATTGATTGAGTCCCATAGAGGATGGAGTGATCAGGTCCTACATATGATAAGTATCAAAGATGAATGTTGATCAAGTGTTGCTGCAAAGGATCAAGTGATCGAGTGTTGTAGAAGATAAATATCCAATGTTGTCGAAGATGATGTTCCAGCACTAAATATGTTCAATAAATGCGCCAGTTATTGATGACTGTTGAAAACTTCTAATCATGGCTTATATGTTGGATTTTCTCCCTCCTCCAAGGATCCTGGCCCAGGTTCAGTCCCTTCTACTTAGCACAACAAAGCCCAAGGTATCGAATCGCAAGAGCAGAGCTCAATTGGCAACACCTATGACACAGATGTAGTCTCACATAAGATATCTCTCTCAATGGGTAATGCATATAAGTTATTCAACCACATCTGTGAGAAATATATTGTTACCTAGCCAATGCTTTTGTCTAGATCATTGAATTCTTGGGTTCCTAGATCTAGTACTTCTCCTCCAACTTGTACTTGGATTGGGTGAACCATTCTTGGCATCTAAAGTTTTGGTGATTTTGAAGTATCGGGTTCACGCTATGGCTTATATACTTGGGACGGATGGTCGACTGTGATTCTAACCTTCTCAACATCTTTACCGAGTTCATTCATACACTCAGTAATACTAGTTTTTAACTATGTATGCCACCTGTCGGTGTCTTGCAAAATTTCTTGTGTAGATTCCCGTAGTGCTTCTCTTAACACTGCCAAGTATTCTTCATCCATATTGAAGCTATTGGCTTTCTTAGCATCCTTTTTTTTCTTTCGCTTATTCTTCCTTTGTTCTTCTTTTTCCTTATCTTCCTGCTCTTTCTAGGGTGGATCCAACAAACACAAGCTAGCGTCACTCTTTTCTAACTCTCTTTTTTTGTTGTCTTGTGATGGAGGTTTCTTCTGATCTACATCCCCTTCCATTATCTTGGATTCTGTCACATGTAGGTGCCATTCTTCTGGCCAATCACTGGTAATGGTTTCCACTTCTTCTTCTATTAGTACAAAATTTGTTTCCAACCATTGGTGGTCTAGGTCCTTTCGTGGTTGCATGACAACATAATGTGGACCCATTTGAAATATGATGGATTTCCAAAATCGTGAAATAGTTTCATCATGAAGTCTTACCAATTTCTTCACCTGATGCCTCAGGTATTCACCATGTAGGAAAAATTCAATATTATTGTTTGTTTGCCTGCTCTTTTTTAGTGAGAACCAGATGTTTTGGTAGATTTCTCCTCTGCAGTTCACCAGCAGATCTACCCCTTCGTATTTTTGTGGGTTAGACCATGCTATAAATGAAATTAAAATTAAAAACCATGATTAGTGAAATGACCTACCCTTTTCCTGTACATTAATTCCATATTTTAGTACCTCATTCAACAAGAACTGACACCAGTTAATATTAACTCCCTCCACACAGAGTTCAGCAAGTGCAATTGCTCCCGCGGTGCATTGCTTTGGACGCATCTTGCGTAGTAACTTCGAGGCCAACACCTTTGCAAAAAAGTGGATGGTATAAATATTAATGGAGTCGATCATAAATCCTCTTTTATTTCTTACTACATCATATTTTTCCTTCATCCGCATAGGTATTGCCACTTCTTGATCATTTTTTAGAAGTGGTGTTGGATCCATTCCTGCAAATGGTAGGTCTGTGATGATTGCAATAAGTTCAACATGTATAGGTATAGGATTTCCCAACCATAAGAACACACCATGAAATAATAACAATAAATACTTAACACAGGTGTTTATTGGTGTGATACGGAAAAAATGTGGCATATAACAACTATAATATGCCGGACTATTCCAATCCTCTAGCCCATTCCTTTGCCACAAATAGCTTGGGTGCCTCTGTTGTGTCCCATACAATATCCATGTAGTTTTGGCGGTCCAGGTCTCTGTGCTTATTTGTATCATGATCAACAAAAGATAGTTTTCTCAAGTTCGACATAATATCCATCAACACCTTTGCTCCTTTGGGAACCAATGGCGCTATCATTGGGGCCCCTGTTCGCTTTGGGATTTTAACTTTCAATGTATCAGTGTGTCTGGGTGGGATATAAGGTGGCATCAAATTTATTGTCTCAGAATATTCATCCTCCGTTGGGGGTGGTGCTTAGGTCATTGATTCTTTTCCCTTCCACTTCCGGTTACTAGTGCGTTTTCCTCATGTGATTTCATACGGACCTGGTCTGTCTTTTCCAAATGGCCTAATGGGGTTAAAATTCACTACTGGATTAGTTTGTGCAGCAATCGGTGCCTCCTATTGAGTGGTTGGTGGGTCCTTTGCCTGTGGTGGGACATAATTAACGGTATCTTCCATAACTATGGTGGGTGATGCGGGTTCAAACTCGACTGTACTTGTGCTGGAAATGGAAATGACCATGCTACAAACAACTTTCTTTGGCTCTCAAGGTCATAGATGTAGTAACTCTTCTATATTACAACGAAAATGAAAGGATCCTTAGCAGCGATCTTTGATAATATACCTCAATTTTTCCTAGTCGTTCTTCGCACATGCAAGCAATTAACCAAAAACGAATCTGTCCTTTTAGGTATATGGGTGTACTGCCAACTCATTATCAAAACTTTTTGTTATGATGCCAATTATCTACCACTTTAAACGATAGGTATTTCCATAAATCCATATGTGACCAAAACACACGCCGTCATATTTTCTTGGATTTGTGAAATTAATGATATCCAACCTATCCTGTCATATTTTCTCATATTTTTGTTTTTCCTACATGATCGAGTCGATGTTAGAAAAATAAGGTTTATCTGTGCACATACATTCTAACTCATGTATTTTTATCTCAAGCGAATCATCATCATTATCTGGTTCTCCTGTAATATTGTAGCATTCCATCTAGTGATGTACTGTCGTGCTGCATTAATGGAAGTTCATGGCTGCAACCAATATTTCTTCAAATATATTTTCCTTCCTTTTCTGTAGCGCAGCATAAATTGTCGGATGCTCATTTGCGAACTCAAATGTATGGGTGAAGCTTGTGGCTAAATCTTCCCATTCAATTGTTCCTCTTTGCAACTCCACTGATGTATACCAATTTCTTGGTACCATTTCCAATGTGTGGATGAATCGATGAACCCACTCCTGTCGTGGATATTCCTTCCATGTCATGCGACAATGCGCAATATGCTCCACAACGTTTTTCAGTCCTGTATACCTTTGATCAGAATAACTGATATCTTCCCAAAATTCAATCTCTAGCATTTTTTTACACTATGGCCACTTATAGATAGATTATTTACGTGTACCCCACCATCTAGTGGGTGTAGCTTTTAGCACAAAGTCCAAGGAAGACACTCATTGTGATTCTATAACTTTTTCTTCGAACTCCACCAGAAAAGTCGCAAGGTTGGGTAATGATTCATATGTAGGCAGATTGCTTGCCTCATCTCCTATCCTTCAGACAGATATTTTGATTCTTGTGCATGTTCTCATGGAAACTTCATGCAGCCCGTTATGTCAATCTTCCAGTGCATCACCTGAATCGGATGTGAAAGAGCTTACGCTCCATGAACTTAACTTTCCATTGGTTGTTGTATTTATATAATCTTCTCTTGAAGACATGATATTATACAATTGAGCTGGGTAATTTCCTTGGAATTCACTATTTACTAACTCAACATATCTCGTCCCTTCAAGCGGATCAATTGGCACGACCACGCTAGTTCAGAATCTTCAAATGACAAGCTTCCTTTCTTAAAATTAATAATGGTTTGGTTGTCTATCTCCCAATTGATTCCCAGAAGTGCAGGGTATGGATTTGTGTCATAGAAAATGTTGATTACTTCAAAGTATGCATGTTTCCTTAATATTTCCACGTCTACAGGCACTTGAGTTGGTCTACCAATTGGTAGAACCTTCGATTGGTTCGCAAGTCTTAGCTAAATGGGAGACTAGTCTAGCCATGGATTATTCATGCTCTCCCATATTTTTCTTGTTAATATGTTGACATATGATCCCAAATATAATATGATATAATCCATATCATAATGTCCTATCTATGCAGTCATTTACAGTTCTCGGTCTGTTTTTAGTCTCTTCTTGATATGGTTAACTATTTTTTAAGGATGCAGGTCATTTGGAGTTTCTTATATAAGTGTTGTTAGTTCGGTGACAACATATTTATCATTGATTAGTTGTAAACAACTTTTGAAAAATTCTTTAATCTTACTAAAAAATTTCATTGGCTACTTCCTGAGTAATTTTTCAAATCGTCCAGGCATGGTCTTGACTTGTCCAGATGTCGATGGTTTATTAGCATCAACAAAATCTGGTTGCACATCCAAAAAAACTTCCTTCTCCTTCTGTACATCTATCATGGTTTTTTATGTTCTATAGGTTGCACCTGCAGTAGTCCATGTTGTGTATTCTGGTATGCACCTGCCGCATCACCTCCTCTTGTAACCAAAAGGATGTTAGGTTCTCTCAGCTCGACAAAAATCATCTGAATATTCTGATTGGGTTTCAGATTCTACTTCTACACTAGGTTGGGATTTACAACAATTCGAGTGTGCCATTTCGCAATTAGTTGCGGAAACTGTTCAACAGTGTGATCAAAGGATTTACAATATGTACATGTTTTTGCAGGACTTTGGAAATATCGGGAAAAATGTCTTGGATTCCCACAATTATAACATATGACTTTGCCTCTTCTTTGACCAAATCCTTCTCCTCCTTGTTGTTGTCGTCGGCCTCGAAAATTTCCACCCCCCCTTTGTTGAGGGTATTGTTGTTGTGGTGGATTATAATTTTGTTGACATTATGGCTGAGGATATTGTGGATGTTGATATTGATATGGTGGATATTGAGCAAGTGGATACTAAGGCTATGCTTGTTCGTCTTGCATCTACTCATCATTTTTCATCAAGTAGGTATCCACTGTCTTTTCCTGTGGAGGCTGAAGTGCTCTGTAGTCTTTTTCATCATGACCTACTAATTTGCAAAAATTACAATATATACTAGCTGGTGTACTTACAATCTTCTATAAATATAGACATTCTTCGGACTTGTTGGCCCTAGTCTGACATATTCTACACCAAGGCATCTTGTGAGTGTTTATTGGGTTCGATGCTCATGTTGCGGCATAGTTCATGAGCACAGGGAAATTTTCTTTATGGTGCTTGTATTCTCTACATCTTGTACACCATATTTCTTCTTGAACTTACTTGCATGTCTTAATGTTTTGGAGCTGCATAGTAAGGTTGGCCAGCTATGATTGAATTTGCATCATTCCTCTACCGATGTCTCCAATCAGTGAGGATTCTTACTTCATTGCTATCTCAAGAGCCTCTATACATGACACAATATTATGTTGAATCAATGGGGTTTGGATGTGTGGCAACAAGGTGGAAATGAACCACTCGTTCTGTTGTATGTCCGACATTTGGAAGCTCACTTTGGCCATTAATGTATTAAATATATGGTCAAAGTCCCAGACATTCTCTATCGGTAGCTGCTTGATTTCTTTGATCTCAGTAATGAATTACGATTCATACTTTGGCTTCCTAAAATCATCTATCATGCCCATTCAAATCTCGTTGAGTGTTTTCTGGGAAACTCCTACTGGAACTATAGAAAGTTTCATGTACCAGTCAAGCGCATGACCTCGTAGAGTCATGATCATCTGTGCTTGCTTGAAATTCTCATCCTGGATATGTTACACATTCCAAACAAATTTACAAACAAACCAATGTTGTTATGGGACCTCCAACCCATTTCCACTGAATATTGGTAACTTAATGTTAGTTCCAACCATTGTATTTACTGTTGGTACAGTTGGAACAAAATTTTGGCTAGACGGACTCCCTTGTCTTCTATTTACAAAATTAGTACTACTTGTATTTACAAATGCACTTGGAGATAAGTCTCAATATCTTACCTTTGGCGATGCGTGCGGTGTTGTAGGAGAGTTGTACCCAAGTTTCGGATTTGGAGCTTCAGTCGACTCTTTTGATTATTTTTCTCCTTCAGAGATCGACTGATATTCTTCTTCTTCATCGCAAGACCCTTCATCTAAGTACGAGAAAATATCGTAGTCTTCTTCTTCTTTGGTCATGCTACACCTCCCTCTTCCTAACATAGTCTTTCTTTGCTTTCTTGATCTAAATCTTATTCCTCTTCTTAAACAACCAAAATCTAGTTTAGTTCCACTATCTCTAGGGAACATCTCAACTTAGGTTGCATCAGTTTTCACAGAGTTCTACTGCGACATAACCACCCTTTTTGTACACCGTCTTCACTTTTCACATTCATAGAATTCCTTTTTGTGAAAAGATGAAAAATATCTACTGCATGGTCCTTGAAAAAAATTCCACTCTGCCTCACTATATGAGGTTATTTTTTCAACAAAAAACTCAGTAATGTATCCCTCCAATATATTGTCTATCCAAAAATATATAGCCCTCGACACAAGGTTTCTTACTCTTTTAAGTCGCCCAATCAACTTAGGATTCCACTCCTTCAGTTATCCTCCTTGGAAATTTCTTTGTTGGGTTTCCAACTTAGACAACCACTCATGAAACACAATGGGAAACTCATAAAATAAAATCTCATGGATATCCATATATTGGTGCCGACTCAACCACTATATTGGATTCCACCGATATCCTTCTCTTTCTTCTCGTGCAAATTATAACACTTTGAAATCCACCCAATCTTGGATCTCAGGTTTTGTTGGTTTCCACAACATATCCCTCACCAAAATTATTTGGGTCTCAACAACATAACCATTTTTTTTATTTTCTCCCTCCTCCAACATTCTTGACCCAGGTTCAGACCCTTCTTCTTAGTGCAACAAAGACAAAGATATCACCAACGCAGATGCAGTCTTACTCGAGATAGTCCTCTCAATGGGTAATCACCAAAACCACATTTATGTAGTAAGGTGGGGGATTTTTTGGTACCTTGTTCCCTTACCAAGGCGCTCAAGGAAGCCCATGGGTGGATTATTTATTATTACCATGAACAATTAGACCGCAAACCAACTTCTCTTATGCAACTTATTATAACAACAACCTTTATGCACCACAATCGTATTTGACTAATACAATGCAACTTATATACATATATTCATTCACAAAAAAATATATAATCATCCATTTAATGCACTATTTTCACAACTAGCTCAAACACATTAAACATTCACACATATACACATAGTATAAAGTGGAAACCCATCCAGGAAAAAACTACAAAGGTGCTCTTTGTCTAGCATGAGAAATATATGCACCTTTTGTCTGCGCACTAAGTTGCAAACTCTATTCTAGATCTTCATCCCTATATTTACAAACTCTTTCTTCCTCTCATGCTCATTGGTCTTGTCTCTGCTTTCTTTCTACTTAGTTTTACTAATGATCTGCACACATCCTTGATCGACTCAACCTCTCTTATACTTCTGCACACTCAGTTGCATATTCTTCAACTCATATGCACTCAGCAACACTAACATACAAAAAAAAATAGAGAAACTAACAGTATAACAACATAGAGATAACAACAGAGAATATAATGCACATACACCTTGGGCTACTTCTTTTATAGGCTCGTTTACTATCGCTTTCTCAGTTGGCTTCCTATACTTAGCCAACGGGATGTATTTCCTATTCTAGTAAAACCTAATGGGAGGAAATAACAACATGACTTACAAAGATACCTTCATACATGTGGTTTCCTTTGGATCTAGCTGAACTCATACCCATGATCTTTATGTCCTATCACTTTCTAACCATTATGATTTATTATCATTTTCCAGTCATTATGCCACTTGCACGCCTTTGCATGCCTTCTGATACTATTATTCTGTCTCATCTTCCCTTATCGCACTTCTTCCATCTGTCACAAATTCCTCTCTTGTTGCACATATTCCTTCTTCTTCCTTCCTTTCATTACTTATGTCGCATCTCCTTTCTCTTCTTATTTCTGATCACTACTTTTGTCACAGCTCCTTTCTCTTCTTCTTTATCCCTTCTCCATACTTTGGCATAATTCTAAGTGAATTATGCCTTCCTTTCCCTAGACCCAATAGTATAGATGTATCACCTTGATTTTGTCGCATATTCTCTCTCTCCATGCTCCTACAGTTGACAATGTTGTTGTCAGTAGATTACTCTTCTCGTTAAGGCGGAGTGTTGAAATATTGTAACTTCAAAGAATATTCTAATTGTATTTTACTGATGTAACCCATTGGAGATGTCTTATTCCTCTATCGAGATGTTACTATTGTATTTGATTATCATAGATTCATGAGGTATAACCTCCATTGTAACTCAGGTCAAAATTACCCTCTTGAATATAATATAATATTGTTTTGTGTCTTCCTAGGTGAAGTCATCCCATCAAGTTTGTTGGGACCGACTTGTTAGGGTAAAATTCAAGTGATAGAAAGAGTATAAATAGAGGAGTTGTGTTCCTCATTTGAACACGCACACTCACTTGTGTATAGCACATAGGAGAGAGAGAGAGAAAGAGAAACATATATGCAAGGAGGAATATCACCTCTTTGGGGTTTTATATTTTTACTCTTGATACATCTATATAGAGGAAGTTTTGTTGGGTTTTCTTCCCCTTTAGGGTTTCCCAGGATAAATCTGTGTCTATCTTGTGATTGTGTTTCTTTCAGTGATCCTGCCTATGCTATTGTTGTGAAATTGAATTGAATACTAATGATATCTAGCTGAGCAAATGAAATCTTAACAGTCAAATCCTTGTAGGACAAGTTTACTAGTGTTCTTTATGCTAACAATGTAAAATTCACCAATCCACTACATGATGAAAATGTAGCTTTCATGTAGTCCCATGTCCATTTTAGAGCATAGAAAAATGCTTGTTCAACATAGAAATTCTCTCTCTGCTTTTTTATGTATTAAACCCAAAATGTTTAACATCCAAATTTTGCATTATGGAAAAAATAAAACTAAAAGTAATCATCAACACATAGCATGTGAAATCATCAAGACATATACTAATGTTTGAATTCAAGTTCCTAATTGCAAATGCACACATTTAAAAAGAAATCAAAGACTAATAGTTACAGAACTAGGGAAGTTTAAGACTTCATAAGAGAACTTTATACAATTCAATGATCTAAAAATTTCAAATTTGTATTCCTCTAAATACCTAGAAGACCCCTACTCTGTGAACATGATCTCCTTTTTTGATAGTTGAGCATTCAACTCAAATAAAATACACAAAATGTAAAGTATTGACAAGTTGAGGGTCAAAATATTGAAATTTTTTCATGTATTCTTATGAATTTTCACATGGTTCAATAGTAGAATAATAAAAACTATGTCGATTTCCAGTCCAGTCATGCGCAAATATAGTTTTCTACCAAAGAAAACGTTGTGGAATGTTACTTCATTTCACCTCTTTTAGTGATGTTGAATACGATTAAGGAAAAAAAAGGTCGCCATGAAGGTTTGGTAAGAGTGAAGAACAATTTGTTGTGTGATGTTGTGTGTAGACAGTAGACAATATGGAGTACAAAGCACCCTACCATCTCAAAAACTAGTTTCCTTTGTCACATTCATGACCAATCATTAAATCCAATGCCCATGATTTCTCGCAATGCACAAAAGTTACAAATACCTGCACACTTGTGCCATTACATTTATGACATTAAATGATCTTTGTTGGGGAAAACCCAAATTTGAAGTGTTGACATAAACAAATATACATTAGAAATGTTACATGTGTTAAGTTGTATATAGTGAAAGTCCAATTTTGTTTATATTTTATATGCCCATGCTTTGTGTGGAAGTGCAATATTGATTCTTCAATCTATTCCATCCCAAGTATTAGTGCATGGAACTGACAACACCAATCATAAATACACAATTAACTCCTATGATCCTTGGTTTGAGTAAGAAGGGTATCATATCAAAGAAGCTAAGTCAACATTAGGGTAGGACCCTTAATTAAGCACAAGAAGTAATAGTTTCACATGGCAAGACTGTTGGACACTACAATAAAAGGGGGATAAAACTGAAATGTGGACAATATCTTTCCAAGAAGTGTTCACAAGGGGGGATTAGATCAAGTTGGTGTTTTTATCATCACTTCGATGGGAATTTCGTAACATCTTTATCGAAAAATGTAGTAATTGGGTAAGAAAGAATATTTTATGTATATTTTAGCATTTAATATTCAATTTCTATATTTACAATACTAAATACCTGCATAAAAACCCTTGCAACCTATATGGAATTCTTGCATAAAAACATCAAAATTTTGGGAACTCTTGAGCATTGACTACCTAGATTGCAATGACCTTAAGACACTTTAGTACCAGATTGAAATTTGGGAGGTTTAAGATAATAAAAAATTGATCAATTTTTACAAGGATGAATAGGAGTTTGTAAATATTTTCTTGATCCAACATTGATATTAGAGTTGAAAGTCTATTTTCTTTCTGGCCTTGCATCGAACATATTGTCTTTGACATGAGTATTCAGTATCTTATTTTTTATTATGTGGCTAATATTTATTTGTGTTGATTGCATAATTATAATCAATGAAATTACCTTGGGTGATACATTGACTTAATAATACAAAACATGATGGTTCATAGTATGCCACATTGGTCAGATATGCATTCCAACCAAGTTCCTTTTCCTTATTTTCCCATTGCTTCTTAAATTAGGAAGAGAATAATATGGAAAATGTGATTCATTTGTTTCTCTTCCACTAAGTTATAAAGTGTGGTGATGCAATGGGCCCTTTTTATGTGTTCAACACCACCCTTTATTTAGTGAAAATTTCTGAACTCTCGTGGGTTTATCAACATTTGTGCTCACCTTATATTATGTATAGTAGCTATGGTGTATTTCATAATGGGTTTTTTTCTATGATTGTAGCTTTCAAATGCATTAAAATTGAATAAAAAAAGAACAAAGTATTTTTTAAATCTCAATAGTAAAAAAAATTCTAATCATGATTATAGACATCTAATTAAGAATTGTAGTAGTGTTTCTTCTTATTGCTGGAAATCCCCTCATTTCCCCTTTCTATTGAAACTGATGGAGTTGTTATATGTTTTCTTCTACATCACATGCTAGTTTTTGTTTTCAATTTCATAATTCTTAGCACATGTTATGCCAACTTGTTTTCCTTTGCATCACACTTGCCACTTTTAGTCTTAAATTTTCTAATTCGCATAACATGCCATGTCAATTGTTAATTCACATTCACATTTCTAGTTATCCTACATTAAGCATGATTCTAAGGCTCAAGCCACACACCACTGACATGAAATATCTATAATATTGGTATATGGCATCATTGTCGCACACAACACAAATGTGAAATCTCTTAAAGACACTTGATAAGGTTTCCCAAGGGGAGAGACCATAAGTCCAAAAGAAATGGTAAGATCTCACCGTGATGATAGAATATGTTTTTCTTAGAATTCTAGTCCATATCATGTGCTACAAAATTCATATAAAACACATACCATTATCCTTTCATCTATCTATACAAACTTTCAAACAATGCATTTTTTTTTTCTGCTTGAAAGTGCGACCTATCCCCAACAAAAAATGTATTCAAACTATTTTTTACCTCAATCCAACAACCTCATCCAACCTTCCACCCTTTGGATAAATGTTTAAGAAAGATACATATGCAATAACGTTCTTTGGAAAAATAAATTGGATTTTAATCATGGATGTATTTGGAAATATAAATTGGATTTTAAGTATGGTTGTATTTAGATCTTATTGTCTTTTCTTATAATTACTAATGATACAATGTAGGCGTTAATATTAATCATTTCTCCAATTCCTAAATGGTTCTAGCTCAATGGAAGAGCAACTTCCTTACAAGGAGGAGGTTTGTGCCTCGATTCCTCCGTGCCCTAGTGATATTGCAATATTGGTATTTTAAATAAATTATATTTTATTATGATTTATTATGGCTATGGGGGGGTTTCAAACTGCCTTTGTATGTTTTTATGAGGGGGGTTTAAACTATGTTCAAAATTCATTATGAGGGGGGTTCAAAACTTCCCTTGTATGTTACAATGAGGGGGGTTCAAAATCTACCTGGTAGGTTTATATGAAAGGGGTTCATAACTACCCCCAATGGTTTGTAAGATGGAGTCTTAGGGGGGGGTTCGAACCTCCCATGTAGATGTCTATCATGAGGGTTTCCAACCTCCCCCATAGGTACCTATGAGGGGGGTATGTAACCATCCCCTAATGTTTGTAATAAGGACTTTCAGGGGGGCTTTGAACCTCCCCCATAGGTGTCTAGAAGGGGGGTTTACAACTGCCCCTAAAATTCACTTTTAACATTGGTTTTGATCTCTTCCAGAACTTCACTTAAAAGTACAAAATTTTAGTGTCGGTTCTATTTGGGAGAGGTTTTGTTAAGACCACGCCCAGAGGGGGGTTTAGAACTTCCCCTAAAAGTCTCTTTTGGGGGCGAGTTTAGAACTTCCCCCAAAAGTCACTTTTAGGGGTGGTTTTGATTTCTTCCAAATAGCCCCTAAAAGTTCAAACTTTTAGTGTTGGTGCTAATGGGGGTGGTTTTGTAAAGAATGCCTCCAAATCCAAAACTACCCCCAAAAGTGACTTTTGGAGGTGGAAGACAACCCCCGCCCCCCTAAAAGTCAAATTTGTTGTAGTGAATTAGTTTCCAAATGTTGCAATCAGAAAGAAAAATTCTTTGTAACATGTAATGATTGCATTTCAATCATGAAAATATTAGAGCCACCATTGATCCAAATTAGGTAGAATGGTTGCACAGAGTTCAAACAACTCATAAATGATATTTTGCATGTTGTCTCCAAATGTACTATACCAAGATATTATCTTTAGATAAGAGACCATGGACTTACTTGAGCATTATGAATGGCAATACGGATAATTCAAAGAATTCTATACCAAGGTTGGCCAAGAAGGTAAAGGTTATTAGTAATGTCATGAATCTCTTCATTTCTTTGACTCGTATGCATACACATGGACACAATACTAAGGATTTTGGCCACTTTAGTTTTCCTTTTTGGAGGTGTGTTCAAAGTTCACACTTACTTAATTGGATACATGTGTTTAAATGATATTGAAAAACCGGTAGTGTGTCAATATGGAGATTTGTCTTACAAAAGGAGAACATTGAACCACCATTACATGAAACTCTATTAGAATTTGAGTCTTATGAAAAATATTTTATCTACATGCAAGAGGATATGAAACTACATGAGATAAGCGTTATTAATACAAAATTTTGCAAGTAATACAAAATTGTCATGAATATTATCGATGCAAATGTATAATTGTGCAAACAATAACAAAAATCAATATATGTTTTCAATTTTATCTCTTTTAACATTAAGGGAGGTGTTTCACACTATTGAAGTTGGATTCCTCCTCATGGGACAGACACATAAATACATATATGGAACTTATGGGATATTATAAGCTAAATTAATGTGAAAAGACATATTTTTGCTGCCATCGATGATAGAGCTTTGTAGAACCGCAATTTTTTTATGGTAACTCCAAGATCATTGGAAACAAATAATGTTAGTTCTTCAAATTCTATTTCATTGATGATAGACCAATTACACAATATAAAGCCTCACTTTGTAATGAAAACTGTTCACCTCTTATTGATATGTTACATCCTTTGCCTGATGGCAGTAAAAACTTACAAATGAAGTAGCTTTAATTGTTAAAATTATATTAAGGAGACCTTATAATGTGAGTAAAATAAAAAAAAATGTATTAGAAACATATATTTTGTTATGGAATAAAAGGATTGATAAGGGAGGGAAACAATATTGGAATCCCAATATTATTATTAGGATACTATATATAAATATTTAACAATCCATTTCAGAGCATTAAGCAATCAACTAATCAACAACTAGTTTTTGGTCATCCATAATGAAGGAAATAAGAAACAATGTTTTTTATAAAGACCTCATATTAATTATGAAGAACACCTAAGAGAAAGTGTCCCTACAATTGAGGATTTCTATGTTGGATCTCTATGTAACAATCCTACATATTCATTATCTCCAAATAATGATATTGTAGAAGGACAAAGTCTCATAGTACAATCATTAGATCAAGATTGTGCAATATGGTTGGGTAGGGAAATGAGAAGTGTTTACCCATATCTATATGCCACTATTAAGTCTAAAAAAGCAGACGTTCAATGGTGGAAGCCAAATGGAACATCAAATATCAACAACGAATTAAATAAAAAATTGTTTAAATAAAAAACAACAATGAAGAGCCTCTTCATAACATATTATGTTTATTGATGTCAATAGCATCATATGGATATGATCACCAAGGGTAGTATGGATACAGGATAAAATAAAAATAAATGAAAAGAGCCTTATAGTAATTAAGGCACAACAAGAATGGATCCTGCGTAATGTTGAGAGTAGGAGATATGCTAATGAGTGAGACTTTATTTGTGTGATGCTGCCTTAAATATTTATTAGAAATTACAGTTATGGAGCACACTAATAGTTAGCCATTTAAAAACAAAATTGCATCTTTTCAATATTGATTTATCTAGAAATACGTGTCATAAAAATATTATAAAGACACATACAAAATAATATGTTGAAAACTATAAATTAATTTTGGATTTAAATATTATATATACATTATAAAAAAAATTCAAAATTTTGAAATCTAAATAAACATTGTTGCAATTAGATAATGACACTTTTCAAATGGAAATTTACACATATAGAAATGAAAGTGGCACTTTTATTTCAAAATTCACATTTTTGAAATAAAAAATAGCACTTCCAAAATCGAAAATCATACTTTTTAGGTTTAAAATTATTCAAAATTCAAACTTTTAGAACAAAAAATCACATTTTTAAAACCAATATTACCACTATTAAAAGCTGAAATTTCACTTGATAAAGGTTGATATTAACATTTTTATAATTAAATTCACAAATTTTTAATAGATTTTGTCTAATTAACCTAAATTTAATAAATAAATAAAAAATGCATTCAAGTTATTAAAAAAAAATCAGTAACTTTACATTATTTTCAAATCATATAAAATTTTAATAAAATTTCTCATAAAACATTTTAATAATAAAAAATAATTAATATAATGTGATATTTTTTACTTCACAGTTACTATAAATAAATAAATAAATAATTGAAAATTGTTTTAATGCTTAAAAAAATACCAAATCCCATATATTAAATTGAGGTGTCATGAATATATTCCTCCAATCATCATTAACTTGTTGGAAATACTCCCAAACCCATACTTCATTTAAAATGTATCCATTACAACGTCACATTGAATCCAAACCCCACCTAACCAATGTTAAGGAACATTATTGAGAATCAAAAGTAGGTAAAAAGACAAATGTTGCTTTAAATCCAAATCCCACCTAACAACGTTAGGAGGAAATTTTACAGTTGGCCTCTATCCATGAAAAAGAAAGACGACTCTCTAGTTTTTGAGATATGCATGGTCTATTTTTGAAAAATACAAAAGCCAAAAGAGAGGCAAAGCTCTTAAACGTATTACTACTTGTTGATATTTGGTGACCCACAAGTAGCTTTCAATATCTACTCCAACAAAATCTTATATTTTTTGTTTGTGTATTTTAGAAGTATTCTTTTGTAGAAAATTATAAGATATACAATTCTACACAAATATCTAACATTTTCTTTACACAATTCAATGTGCCTTTCATGGACTAAGCATATAACATTCACAAAACTTCCACAACATCAAAAATTTTAGGTTTACATTTTTTCATTCTAAACCTACATAATATCATTTCAAAACTTTTTTTTTTCTTATTCAATTGAATTTTTATTTTAATTATCTTTTTTAATCTCTCGTCCAAAATAAACTTTGAAGTATTAATAGCCTTCATATCAATTTGAGATGATAAATAAGATTTAACTTCTTTGATATCAATCAACAACATATCCTTAACCTATCATTCCATGATAAAGAAATAATCAAAAACATGTTTTCCATACATGCAGTGATCAACTCTACTTAGGAAACCATGTCCCAATATATAAGTAACAAACGTTTGATATTACATCAATAATGATTGATTCAGGACATAAAGGGTCTTCTTCAATCTACAAGCGAAGTCCTCCTTTCCTTTAATTGTATTTTTTTTAGTTTTGACATATATATTTCTTCTTTAATATTCCATGTAGAAAATTTTCTTCACATCCATTTTCTCTATTTCAAAGTCAAATGCAATACTGATGGATATGGTAACTCTAATAGAAGTGAACTTAGAATGAATATTAGGTAGTTTATACTTTTCTATTTTTTTTAATGCAACTAGTCTCCTCAAGAATGGGGTCTAAGGTTCTCCGTTGTATGGTCCATCATATTGTATTGAGATAGATTCTCTATCTTTTAACTCAAACTATTTTTTTCCTAGATCTTCCTCAATTATTTATTCTTCCTTATTGGGAGTATTTTTAAAACAATAAAGATTACAACATTAATATAAACAATATATATGTTTTCAAGTTAGCAAATATTTTATTCATTCACAACATATTTATACCTAATACTAACACACTTATTTTCTTTATTGCCATGTTAACTCTTTTTTTGGTTTGAAACATGCACATAGGATTCAAAGTTGAATATGTTCGAGAGATGGTTCTTAATAGTCCATACCTCATGTAGACTTTTATTAGCAAGCATTGATGTAGGTGATCAAATGATTAAGTAACATGCAGTCTCTACTTTGTAAGCTTGTGTTAATGAGAATACTTCTCATATTTTACATCAATTCATTGTTAATTATCTCTAGAAGCCCATTATGTTAAGGGGTATATGGAGTCATATTTTTTCCTTTATTTTCCACACTAAATATAAAAATACTATAAATCCCTTGAGAAACGCTCTCCACCATTGTGTGTTCTCAATTCTTTTATCTTTCTTTATTTGGTATTCTACAAGAACCTTAAAACTCTTTGAATTTTCAAACATCCTTAGGTTTTCATGGATAAAATATATCCATATTTTCCGAGCAACAAATACTCTATAAAAGAAACATAATTCAAATATTTTCCCACAGGGAAAACATGTGCAAGTCCAAACACATCACTATTTATCAACTGCAAAATCCCATTTTCTCTTGTAGAACCAAATGGGAACTTTACTTTATTCTATTTTTCATATATAACATTCACAATCATCCAAATCTAAGGATCAACAAATAATTCCTTTAACCATACCATCTATGTATAAATTTGAATCTCGTTCTCTCCAATATGTCATAATAATGATGCTAAAGTGGTGTCTTCTCTTCAAGAAACATAAGGGATTTTTTTGTTTCAATAATCACCTCAAAAATAATAAAAGTATTACATCTGTGATTCACAATGCTTTCCTAAATATTATACAACATACCCTAATGAAATCATTTAGACGACACCCTTTCTTCAAATAATGCTTACACAAATAATACTTACACACCTAATTACTCATTTTACTTGAATATCGTATTTCTATCCAAAAATGGATTTTAAAGAACCTTAAGGATGGTTTAAATCCCTCCATCTTCAAGCATCAACCTGACCTTCCATTTCCTATCATCTTATCTAACGAATCATCCCATAATAAGACAACACATCCACCATATATTACATATTTTCAAAACCGCTCCCTAAGATGAGTCTATGAAAATAAATACTTAATTCGATCAACCATGCATCATGATCTCAGTGTTTACATGAGTGTGAAAAGTATACATCCTATTCTTTTTTCCATGTCTTTGTATATGTATAATATGAATCATTACATGCATTACCTTTGTAAATATTCTTAGATCTATAGTCTTTCTTTAAATCCCAACTTTATGACATTTCCAATATTCTCTTATAAATTCCCATGGGAATTTGGACCTACCTCTAGAATTTGATATATTCCTTGAGTTAATTTTATGTTTATATTGATGGAAACCTCTCATAAATGAGGAATCCTTGGTTAAACTCTTTATGGGTTTTTTCCTTCAAGGATGCAATTATGTCCTCAAAATTTAATGTAGACATATTAGTACTACCAATAGCCACAATAATCTTATTCCATGAATTGGAAAAAAAACATAACAGAATAATACATTTATTTTCTTCATATATTTTTATGTCAATAGAGTCTAACTAACTTACCACAGTGTTAAAAGAATTGTGATTATTAATTATCATGGAATTTCCAAGATTCATACTAAGAAGGTGCAACTTCTTTCTAAGACATGGTTTGTTTACTAAATACTTCAGCTAATATAGAGTCCCTAAGATATCCCATATCTCCTTGTGTTGGATTCAATTAATAAATTCAATGACATTGGATTTGAAAGGAAAATGAAAATCATACTCTTCTCCATCATATCCATATTTCTCTTAGTTTTATTTCACCACTCATGGGTTTTTGTCTTAGCAAATAAACCCATTGATCTTTGTTCACAAGAATATATTCCATATTAAGATTCCATAACTAAAAGTTATATCCATTAAACGATTACAACTATATCATGTGTGCTACCTATTTTGTTTCCCTCACAAGAATTGGTGATGGAGAGAACCAACCCTAGATAGGTTTGATAGCAAAGGAAATATTTTTTCTCTTTATGGAATTGTCGAGCACCCAATATGCAAGTAGATTATTACCAACATACAGAGTGTACAAAATTTATTTTCAACCCAGGAAAGTCTTCTATTTCAAAGGATAAAACGCATAGTATATGCTTAAACACAAAGTCACTGCATCGGACATTACTATCCTCTATCAACTAAGCTCATCCCAAGAGTCTATGTAATCCCATTGTCTTTTAAGTACTACAATCTTAATTACTTTCTGCTATGCATTAAGGAAAAATAACAAAAGATTCAAATTACAATTGCAGATGAAAAGAAATCATGTTCACATCCCTGAATGATTA
>LPNX010654386.1:339315-366315 GCA_001517045.1 Pseudotsuga menziesii
TGATAGTAAAGACAAATTGCAAGGATTCATGGGACAATGACTAAGATCTCAGGATGAACAGAGTTGTTTACAGCTATCACACGAATTGCATAAAAGATAGTTACCTACTCAGTCGACTGTCACTCTGTACCACTTACAGATCTCAAGGAAATGCAATCACAATTACACTGTAAATCCACACTTACTATAGCTGCATACAAAAGAAAGAGAATTAACAAGACATCACACAACAATAAATTAAAAATTCCTAGTTTAACTCAGCAATCTCTGTGGAAGGTGGGCCTAGTCTTCACACAGAGATGCTGGTTGAACAACGTAACGCCTCTTAAGTCAGAAGTAACTCCTTGTATTAAAAGATAGAATGATTACACAAATTTCTCCCCACATCTAATACAGTAAATGAATTATATGTTTCGCCTCCCCCTGGGTCGAGATAACTCTCAATATTTATATATGTAGATCATAACATCTGATCCTATTAAGGGGAAGCCATGAAGATATCTGATCTTCAGGTGCCCTAAATAACACTAGCTGTTACAAACGTGGCATGGTAAAAACATAGAAAGTACGGGAAAGCTTTTAATTGGCCCAGGAGTAGCGATCTTTTCTAATCACAACTATACTCGAGCAGCAGTGTACTAAGGATTTTTGATTATGACGCATTATGTTATAGTTTCCTTGTCACCGCTCTATCTAGGATGTCACATTAGAACCACGTGCCTTGGGTGATGATAGAAGGGCTGAGGATCAACTTGAGCAGCCAATATCCCTCCTTGTTCATCCCAATCTTCCTATAGTCCACTTATCTCAAACTACCTTCATAAATCATAACATGTTAGCACATTTGAGAGATACACAGCTTTAATTATCAAAATCATAAGCATTAATAAGATAAAACAATAACCAGTCATACCTTGGTAGTTTAAGGGGTAGAGTGGAAATAACATGTCTAATTGGGATGCTGAACGGGGTGGAATAGGGGAAAAAAAGGTGATTAGGGATGGTCAAAAGAGGCCATTTCTGGGCTCAACATCTCCCCCCAAATATCCTGTTGCAGGTCCTCATGCAACAACCTGCATCATTCATAATCTGAATCCTGTACTGAGCTCTGCTCGTGGAGAGAGGAAAAATTGTAAGGAAACTCAGGCACGTCATCTGTTTTTAAGAATCCTCTGTGAGTAATCCAATACTTCCAGCATCGCTGCTCCTCTTCCCTAGTTAAAGAGAAGTCCACGCTGTACGATTTTGCTAGCCACCAGATGAGGGGGAATTTGAACTTTAAACCCA
This sequence comes from Pseudotsuga menziesii, assembly GCA_001517045.1. Classification (NCBI taxonomy): domain Eukaryota; kingdom Viridiplantae; phylum Streptophyta; class Pinopsida; order Pinales; family Pinaceae; genus Pseudotsuga; species Pseudotsuga menziesii. Next base: position 340,603 of record LPNX010654386.1, read on the forward strand.
ACCAATTAACCCCACATTCCCTGATACATCCCACATAGCCCTTGACCCTGGAAAGTGCCTATTTGAAATTTGTGAAACAGTAGGGGTCTCGGCTTCTGAGCGCAGGGGAGGAAGCCTGCCATCTGTGCTTACTCCCTTCCAATGCTACCTACTGGTGTATGGAAATGTAATTGGTGCAAGTGGAGATCACTTCTTCCTGAAGTCTCATTATATGTTGAGCCTGGGTAGGAATTGAAAGCAAATTTTTATACCGAGCAAGAAGAATACCAGGATTCTTGATTTCACTTCGAATCCACAGGTTAGTGTGAGCTTCGTTGTGAGAAAAGGTTTGAAAAGACCTTTTCCATTGAGCATGATTCCTCACAAAGGAAGCAAAAGCCCTCAGCTGAAAGTCCCCCGCAAATGGAATAGGATTTGAATGGCGGTCCAGGGGGCAAGCCATCTCATGCAAGTATAGTTCACATAGCAGATTTTGGTCCTCAAAATTACTTCCAAAGAATGTTTCCAAAAACTTTGCTGAGGTCATGATTTCAAATGACCTCCCTTCCTTCACATCCTTCAATTTAAACCACGCAAACTGTTCAAACAGGAATACAGGGTAAGAGGAAGAAGGCATCCTGGTGCCCAGGAGTTCCTGAGAGAGAGCATACATCTGCTCTTTTTCCTTCTGCATGGATTGAAACTTTTTCAACTCTCTCAAATTGCTCTGTAGCTCTTCTTCCCTAATTCTATGGGCCATACGTTCTTCTACCCAACTCTCTTCCAATCCCCTAATAATTTTTCTATGCTCACTAAGAGAAATCACCCCTTTCTGGTACTCCTCCACCTGGCTTCTCCATTTTTTCACCTCCATCCTCAAAATTGAGACTTCTACTGTGAGGTTCAGGATTTCCTCTTTATAATGCTCCTCTTGATCCGAATTCAAATCAATGAAATTTCTAAGGGGTAGAGGCACTGGTTTTTGTGGGACAATGTCTCCCTTTTGGGCACCCTGCACGTCTGAATTTATCATGAGAGTTGATGGTTCTTATGTGACAGCAACCTCCTTTGGACTCTCCTCAACAGCAACATCCATTGATTCTAGAGACATTGGTTCTTCTGTGGCAGTGTCTTCCTTTTTGGCACCCTGCACTTCTGAAGTTGTTTCAAGAGTTGTTGGTTCTTGTGTGACAGCAACTTCCTCTAGATTTTCTTCAACAGCGACATCTATCATTCCAAGAGACACTGGTTCTTGTGTGACAGTGTCTTCTTTTTCCTTCTGCTGCTATGATTGGATATCTTCCTCAGTGTCCAGCTACTCCTCAAGGATTTCAGTGTCACCTGAGGATTGTGTCTAGGCCTGTTCATCCTCACTCCAATGTATATCGGGGATGATATCCATTTTAGGATTATCTTCTAGCTGCATTTCAGGAGTCCTTGCTGCAACCTCCAAGGATGTTGGTTCTTGTGTAGCAACATCCTGGTTTACTTCTTCATCCCTCTGTTGTTGCAGTTATTCTTCTATAATTTATGTATCATGGGAACATTCTGGAGTTGTAGTGCAGAATTATTTGTTAGGCTCCAGAGTGTCCTCCATCCCCAGTCCTTCTTCCAATTGTTCGGCCATTTGGACAAGTATGCCCAGGGATGCCGGTTCTTGTGTTATAGCACCCTGCTCAAATTCATCATTGTCTTGCCTTTGTGGCTCTGCTTCTATAATTTCTACATCATGGGAGCATTCCGGACTCAGAGTGCAACCTTCATTCCCAGAGTCAGGCATGATTTCATCCCTTGGTTCTTCTGTCCGAGGGTTGGTGGCAGCTTCAGCAAGAATATTCAAAGATGCGGGTTCTTCTGTGGCAGCATCTTCTCTTTCTACAGCTCCCTCTATTGTAAATGCAGACTATTGCATTGTACAGGTACGAATTAAAATCTTGTGGCCTGCTTCCTTAAATATTTCCCCACAAGTGGGACAGACCACTCGCTCATCTTCCTTTCCAGGCTCGGTAGAGTTTGATCCCTCCAGTTGGTCCGCAGCCTCCACTAATGTGTACATTTTCCTTTCACCCTTTTTCCTGTAGGTTTCTTTCCAAGTTTCCAATTCCCTTCTAAGTGTTTGGAATTCCTCTTTTAATAGTGTATTCTCAGCCAGAAGTCCTTCAATTTGGGTTTCTTCCTCGACTGGCCCTTGTGGAGCATCAATTGGCCTAGGTGCAAGAATAGGGAACTCAATCTGTGCCCCTAGGGTTGTCCATCTTTTTCTTGATGCCTCTGCTGCTGCAGCTGATCTGGTTCTTTTCCTTCTTATTGGTGAGGTTATTTTAATTTCATCAATTGGTCTCTTTCTTTTCCTTTGTGGTGTTTTCTTTTGTGGTGCTGGGATGTCGGGAGTCACAGCTGAGGTCGAAGGAATATCCCCTGTTCTAGCGCTTTCTTGCTCCTCAGGCTGTTCTTCCTCGATCAAGGTTCCTCCCCATTCTGGTGAGGATTCAATGGTTACTAGCTCAATGTTTTCTTCCCTTACCATGGCTCTGTCACCTTCAGGTTCAATTGTCGCAGCATTTAATGCTGCTCCAATTTCACCTTCTGCTATCAGAGCTGCCCTGTTATTTGGGTCTTCCACAGGATTTTTATCTACATCCTCCCTCAATTGCTCTGTTTGTGCCCCTGGTTGCTCTTCTTCTGATCCAGTTTCATCCCCCCCCCCAACTACATTGGAGGGACTCCGGTCCTCCTGTTGTGGTTCGTGTCCCCCTAGCTGCGGATGAGCCTGTTCCTGTTCTATTGGGACACCAGGCAAGGGAGCGGGTTCCTGAGCTTGAGCTGTGAATTGTTTCCAGGTTATATTATACTAAGCAAGGGTTCTCATGATGATTAATTTGATAATACCATGGTGGGCAGTGAAGAAAATGGATGCTTAGCGGCTTGGACGAATCCTACCATATGATGAAAATCATGAAGGAGATAATATGGAATATTCAACAAAGTCCTATGGCGGAGATGAGAAAGCAAAGGCAGTTCAAAATTATAAACAGTTTGGTACCTACCTTCACAAGTAATGTATTTCTTGAGGAAGACAGCAACCTAGTCCCATGGCGGCTGCAATGAATGCAGTGCTATCCCTCTTCTTGATGATTGAACCTGCTCCCCCTTTATTAAAAAGGCTTTCAATGCTATCGTCATGGGGACTCGACGTCCAAACCATGCCCTTCCCACCTAAGGGATGCCAGTAACCTCAGATATAATGGCCTCGAAGAATTCTATGCGCAGCCCCCAAACCTTGGAGTAAGTCTCTGTGAGGTTTAGAGCAAATTGTAAGGCTGCTTCATGATTGAATCCATCCAGTCGTTTGAAAAATTCTATCCACCCGACGGCTTGAAAAATGGAAAAAACCGCAGCATTCTTCCTGAGCTGCTTTGTATTTGAAATTTCGTAACGAGCTAGAAGCCCCATGGTCCTAGCTTCAGACTAAGGTTTCTGTTCCATAGATTACAGAGCCTAATAATGGAGGTTACAGCGCAGAGGATGCACGAATCGCTGAGAGGAGATGTTAGGGAATGGGTAAATTTGGAAAGTTCAGCACACAAAAACCTTTGAAATTTCATTCCGAATTGGGGAAGGTGGCGGTTATTAGTCTTTACGTCGCACGGGGGAAAGAGTTAATTAGGCCATAATGGTGATACGAATAAAGGTATGACTGATATCATTAAATCATATCAATACTTAATCACGTGATAAATCAAAGCCATACCTTGTGGGACTATCCACTAGATATCCTTCGGAAAATAGTGGAACATGTCGTAGCTGACGTTGCGGAAGCCGAACTCATGCGCAGTCATTAATTCAATCATTATAACCGGGATATTACAATAATTCTATTCGTCGGTGAAGCACAAACCATCGCGTCCACATGGTCGGAATTATGAAAAAGGTTGTCACCTTATGGACCAGCTCGCCGGCATGAGGAGGAGGAATCAGAGCCATATTTAGCAGGTTTAATGGCGTAGAAAGCAATTTTCCAATAACACAGGAGTTACCACTGTAGGTTTTGAGAGTAGAAAGGCTGCCCTTAATGCAATAGCAGCCAAATATAGTGGATTTGTGGCCGTCAAAAAAATATCGCGGCCGCCGAAGAAAAGTTCACGGTTGCCGAAAAAGATGTCGCAGCCGTCAGAAAAGATGTTTGTAGCCATCGGAAAAAATGTTGCAGCCGCCAGAAAATGGTTCACAGCTGCTAGGAAAAAGGATTTTTCGGCCACCGGGGAAAAAGTCACGGCTGCCAGGGAAAAATATTTACGAACGTCGAGAAAAAGGATGTCGTGGCCGCTGGAAAAGATGTTGCAGCCACCAGAAAAGATGTTACAACCGCAGGTAAAGATGTTGCAGCCGCTGGAAAATTTATTTTAAAGAAAAGAAAATGTGGCACGGGAAGGCATAAGAAAATGACTCTGTTCGACAGGCCCAATCTGGTCATCCCCCTGGCGCTTCCCTGCAATTTTTGGAAAACAACAGCAAACGAGAAGATCAAATGCAAAAGGGAAAAAAACAATATATAATGAAATAGGAAAAACCATTATTTATGTACAGTAATTCAAACGCGATTTACAGTTTAAGGATTGGCAGAGGCAAAGAGAAGTTCCTGCCCTGGTGCCAGTTGATAATCTGGATCGGCGGCAATTTGTGAAATGAATGCATCTTTCGAAATAGGCTTACGGTACAGTCGCAGCCTATGACCATTAGCAAATAATGGTATGCGGTTTTCATCAATGGTCACCAGGAGGATAGTGACGTTGTCAAATACCCTGTCGACCAAGTATGGGCCTAGCCACCTTGTGCGTAATTTACCTTTAAAATATCTTTTGAATCTGGAGTCGTATAGTAATGCCCAGTCTCCCTCATAGAAGACCTTGTTTTTAATAAATCGGTCATGCCAATTGGATCTCTGTTGCTGAAGTAACACAATCTGATCTACTACAGCTAACCGTTTTTCAGCCAATTCATTTAATTGATTCAGTCTTCTCTTCTGGGCTTCAGTTACATCCAGATTCATTTCGGTGGCTATCTTCAAGGTTTTGATTTCAAACTCAATTGGAAAGATGGCACTTTTCCCATACACTAGATCATAAGGAGAGAAACCTATGGTGTTGTGCCAAGTCGTGCGATATGCCCACAGTGCTTCCGGAAGCCTGTCATCCCAATCCTTTCGATGGCTCTTAACTGTTTTGGTAAGGATGGCTTCAATAACTTTATTAGTGCTTTCCACCTGGCCATTGTCTTGGGGATGGTAAGGTGCAGCCACCCTATGCTGAACATGATACTTCCGTAGCAGGGATTCAAATTGATGCGACATGAATTGAGGTCCCCCATCGGTAACTACTTCCTTAGGTACCCCAAAACAGGTAAAGATTTCACTGTATAGAAAATCAATCACAGCCTGGTCGTTAGCCTTAGCCAAGGCTACAGCTTCTACCCACTTGGTCATATAATCAATACAAACCAGAATGTAGGCTTTCTGTCTGGAATGAGGGCTGATAGGGCCAACAAAATCCAGAGCCCATCTATCAAATGGTTCAACTACTACTTGAGGTTGTAGAGGCATCTGATCTGTTCTATTGGGCTGGCCCATCCTTTAGCAACTGTCATAGGACTGAACATATATTTTAGCATCCTTGAAAAGAGTTGGCCAATAGTAGTCCATCCACAGTGCTTTGTGCCCTGTTCTCCTGTCTGTAAAGTGTCTTCCACAAGGTTCATCGTGACAGGCTTTCAGTATATGGAAGATTTCATCTTCCCTTACACATCTTCTAATCTCAAGATCAGGTCCTGTGTAGAAGAGATGATCGTTTACCCAACAATACTTGGAACTTTGCTGGATGATTTTTCTCTTTTCTCGTTTAGACATATGTGGTGGGAGATTTCCTACAACCAAATAATTAGCGACGTTTGCATACCAGGGGGAATGAGCTAAAAGTGCGAATAGATGTTCATCTGGAAAAGAGTCCTCAACACGCAAACTATCATCACTGTTAGTGAAACGAGATAAAAAATCAGCGACAACATTTTCTTTCCCAGGTTTATCTATAATGGTAATATGAAATTCCTGTAATAATAAGAGCCACCTGGTCACTTTGGCATTAGTGACAGGTCTGTTCATTAAATATTTAATGGCAGAGTGGTTAGTGTGCACAAACGTAGGATACCCAGTAATGTAATGTCGAAATTTATTGATGGAGTAAACAATAGCTAAGAATTCTTTTTCCGTGACAGTGTAATTAAGTTTAGTAGGGGCTAATTTTTTACTAACATAATAGATTACATAAGGTACTTGACCATCCTTCTGTCCTAAAACTACTCCAATGGCCATATCAAAGGCATCTAAAGAAATATGAAAGGGTAGGGTCCAATTAGGTCCTCTTAGGATAGGAGCTGTGGACAGGTTCTCCTTAAGCTTATCAAATGCCGTCTGGCATGCTTCACTCCACACAAACTATGCATCCTTCATTAACAAAGAAAACAAAGGGGAAGCAAGTTTGGAGAAGTTTTCTATAAACCTTCGGTAATATCCAGCATGTCCCAGAAAACTTCGCACCTCTTTTTGAGTTGAAGGGGTAGGTATATTTTTTATCACCTTGATTTTTGAGGGGTCCACCTGAATGCCATTGACATAGATGAAATGCCCCAATACCACTCCCTCACTCATCATCATATGGCACTTTTCAGTGCTTAAAGAGAGCTGGGTCTGTTCACAGCGAGTTAAGACTTTCTTTAAATTTTCCAGTGCTTCCTCAAAATCCTTTCCATAAGGAGTAAAATCGTCCATAAAGATTTCCATACTATCATTAACTAACTCAGAGAATATGCCAATTACAGCTCTTTGAAATGTTGCTGGTGCATTACATTAACCAAAGGGAAGTACTCTATAGGAAAACATTCCCCAGGGACAAGTGAAGGTGGTCTTATCCTGGTCCTCAGGGGCAATCTGAATCTGGTTGTACCCGCTAAACCCATATAGGAAGGAGAAGAACTTCTTCCCTGATAAGGTGTTGAGTACTTGGTTAATAAAGGGCAAAGGGAAGTGGTCGTTTTGCGTGGCTTTGTTCAGCTCCCTACAGTCGACACAGACCCTCCATTTACCATTTTTATTGGGTACAATTACGAGGGGGGAAACCCACTCACTATCTGAAATAGGATATATAAATCCTGCTTCCAAGATTTTCTGGATTTCTTCCTTCACTATGTCCCTTAGGTTGGGGTTCATTCGTCGTTGAGGCTAACACATAGGCCGAGAGTCTCTTTTAATATAAATATGATGGGTGCACATATTAGAGGGAATACCCCTCATGTCTGTATACTCCCAGGTGAACTCCCCCTTGTGTTCTTTCAAGAGACTGATCAGGCACTTCTGTTCATCTAAGGAGAGATTAGGATTGATATTCAAGGTTTTTCCAGATTCTACCTCAATAGGAATACTTCTTTTTTTTTCAAAATTGGGATTATGTTTATGTCACCAACTAGTGTTTTTTCCGTAAGGTTTTCTTGTTCTTCCTTGCCCAGGGTAATGTTCAGGATTTGATAAACCTCTTTATCAACTGAAGTGGGTTCACTAATAAAATTATTAATAGCATCGTCTTCCATTTCATTCTTGAAGGTTAAGGCCTTCCCTATAGTTAATAGTGGTTGAACATCCTCCTCTTCCTCTGGCTCTATCCAAAGAGAAGTTTCAGCTTTTAGGCTTGGCCAAGCTGGAGGATAAAGGGTGAGGTTTTTAGTCTCAGTGCCATCAGATATGGTCATGGACACAGATTGACTTAGGTTGTAACACCAGGAAGTCAGTAGGGTACTCCCATGAATCAACTGAGATGACAAGATTGTCCATAATTCCTTCAGGTCTAATGGTGGATCTGTCTGCCAATTCTAAAATGGTGGGGCTCAGCCTAAGATTAGTGAGCCCAAGCTTCCTTACAGTCTCAATTGTTATGAAATTAATCGCTGCCCCTAAATCTACTAGTACGTTGGGTATCTGTGTATGCCCTATCTGCACGGTGACAGTAGGATTTCCAGGGTCGTCATACTTAGCCACTGGGGTTTTTCCTGTTATCAATGTAGATAAATTCCCTATGACGTGAACAGTGGGAGGATCCCTGGGTTTCCTTCCTGGTTTCTTGGTGCACAGGTCCCAAATGGTTCTAGCATAAATAGGTACGTCTTGAAGAGCTTGAAGAAGGGGGATTTTAACATAAAGGTTTCTTAACTCTCCTAGGAGGTTAAAATGAGGTTTCCCCCTGCCCTTGGTAGCATTAGTCTCTCGGGGTACGGTGGTTTCCTTATCAGCTGGGCAGGCTGCGTATTGCCAGATTTATCATTTGGTGTTTCATCCGTCCCATCTAAGGGATGCTCAGCATCTTCAATAATAGGAACTGTATTGGACAGATGTTGTGAACTCACCCCTTCTTTATGCACAGAAGGTGGAGCATCTTCTGTAATTACAGGTTCTACTATTTTCCCTGATCGTAAACGAATATCACTGCAAGGTACAGGGGAAAGAGAGTAGGCCGTCATGTTGACAGTCTCCAATTGATGGATTGTTTTATTATTCAGGTTAGGATTAGGTTGGGTAGGCAGCTGAGGTCGTATTGGTACATTAGGGACATAATTGTTCTGCAGCTGCAGTTGCGACTGCTGAGGTGGGTATTGAGGATATTGAGGGAATTGAGGGTATTGAGGAGAATATGGTGACTGTTGTGGTGGTGGTGGTTGAGGAAACTAGTTCCTGAGATGGAAATTCCTCCATCTAGGAGACCACGACGTAGATTGGTGTGGTGGCTGTGTCCAGGGATTCCATGAGTTATAATTTTGTATTGCAGGTTGGGAAGGATTCCACTGAGCATAACTTGAAGGGAATTGTGTATTCACATTTTGCATATTATTCCAATTGCTCATATTATTCAAAAATGGAAACGAGTCCGGGGGCATACCTTGATTTCGGGGCTGCCAAGGTTTCTTCTGCGCAATGAAATAAGCCGATTCCACCTCCGGAGTTGATGCCTACAGAACAGCCTTCACTTGGGGAAGTGAGGGACATTCTTTCATGTCGTGGTTCAACTCATACAGCTGACATACCTCTATTTTTTCGAGCGGGCATTCTCTCAGAGGATGATTCTTTCTACATCGGGGGCAGAACACACCTAGTGTGAGATCCTCCACTACCTGTTTTTGTTTTTCCTTTAGGACATCGATCTCCGAGGAGATGGAGCTCATCATTTCTATTTTAAAATTTTCAAGGAGATTGCCTATCTCTGCATGGGTGGCTCCTCCATTAGACGACTTCTGCGTTCTGTCGAAGACCTCGCATTCTAGCTTATCCCGTTTGTCCCGCTTGTTGTTCCTGGAAGACCCCCTGGAGTATCTCTTACATAATTCCACAATCTTTCCAAAAGGTTCTTTGGAGATATCTCCCTTTCCTAGAAGGTTTAACATATGTAAACAATCATCCCTGATTCCATGAAGCAGGATTATCTTGAGCACATCCAGCCCCATGTTCATCTGCCCAGCTCTTTGCACGTTGTATAGCAGTCTTTCCAAAAAATCCTCCAGACTTTCATCCTCCTTCTGCACCATTTTGAACAATTCCTCTCTTTTGTCCTTGGTGTTGCAATATTCCTAATATTTCTCCAGGAACACCTGTTTCATTCTATCCCAATTAGCAACAGTTCTTCCTCCAAGGCTCATGAACCATCGTAATGCATTGTCCTTCAGGGTGGCGGGGAAGAGTTTTAGCTTTTGTGCATCAGTGACGTAATCATAGCTGTGACAGAGGATATTGAATTCAAAAAGGAATTCATCTGGATCTTCTGCCACCCTTCCATGGAAGCGAGGCAACACTGATGGTGAGATATTTTTCATAGGGGCTGTCCCCTCTGGCTGCTGAATCAGGAATTGTAGTGTAGCCACCGTTCCTTCAGGAAGGGAGTGATTTTCATGATGATATTTTCCCCCCATTGCCTCTTCCTCGTCAGACTCATGTCTGTTACTCATCTCCTCTTCTGTTTTCTCCTCTTCGTTCATTCCTGCGTTCTTTTCCTCGTTCTTTTCATCGTTCCTCCACTGATCAGTAATCTTTTGGTGGAAATGCATCCACTCTTCATCAGTTACAACCTTCCCATAAATGTGGTAGATCGGGCCTCTACTAGTAGGTCTAGTTGTGACAGTTGTGTCCTCTTCTGCAAGGATGTTTGAGGAAGCCGCGGCTACTCGTGTATTCTCCACTGTGGACCCTGACACTGGTGCTCCAGGATCAGTAGGGTTTCTTCTGATAGGAGTCTCTTGATGGAGAGCCCTGGTGGATGAATCTGTTATGTCAACAAGATTGTCAATGAATGTCCTTCTGCCCAATGGTGCACCTCGACCGCGACCTAAGCCACCTGCACTATTAGTATTTTGTGGGGTTTTGGGAGTTGAAAGATGATCACGCTTTACCCTTCTCGTATTCATGCAACCCAAATCATTACAGCAAAGGAAGTAGAAAATATTGACTAAAAAAAATTACAAGATGCAACTAATGATGGTGTTTAATTTTTATCCTTCCCCGGCAATGGCGTCAAAATGTCGAGCACCCAATATGCAAGCAGATTATTACCAACATACAGAGTGTACAAAATTTATTGTCAACCTAGGAAAGTCTTCTATTTCAAAGGATAAAACGCAGAGTATATGCTTAAACACAAAGTCACTGCATCGGACATTACTATCCTCTATCAACTAAGCTCATCCCAAGAGTCTATGTAATCCCATTGTCTTCTAAGTACTACAATCTTAATTACTTTCTGCTATGCATTAAGGAAAAATAACAAAAGATTCAAATTACAATTGCAGATGAAAATAAATCCTGTTCACATCCTTGAATGATTAATTCACCTATTCAATCTGATTACTCTTAGAAAGCCACAAGCATTAATTGAATATTGATCTTGGAATTCAATTGCAAAATATTGAGTTCAGCTACTCTAAGAAATTGAAATGCAGGAATGAAATCCAACAATCATGACGGTAAAGACAAATTTCAAGGATTCATGGGACAATGACTAAGACCTCAGGATGAACAGAGCTATTTACAGCTACCACACGAATTGCATAAAAGATAGTTACCTACTCAATCGACTGTCACTTTGTACCACTTACAAATCTCAAGGAAATGCAATCACAATTACACTGTAAATCCACACTTACTACAGCTGCGTACAAAAGAAAGAGAATTAACAGGACATCACACCACAATGAATTAAAAAGTGCTAGTTTAACTCAGCAATCTCTATGGAAGGCGGGCCCAGCCTTCACACAGAGATGTTGGCTGAACAACGTAACGCCTCTTAAGTCAGAAGTAACTCCTTGTATTAAAAGATAGAATGATTACACAAATTGCTCCCCACAGCTAATGTAGTAAATGAATTATATGTTCTGCCACCCCCTAGGTCGAGACAACTCTCAATATTTATATATGTAGATCATAACATCTGATCCTATTAAGGGGCAACCATGAAGATCTTTGATCTTCAGGCGCCCTAAATAACACTAGCTGTTACAAACGTGGCATGGTAAAGACATAGAAAGTACGAGAAAGCTGTTAATTGGCCCAGGAGTAGCGATCTTTTCTGATCACAGCTATACTCGAGCAGTAGTGTACTGAGGATTTCCGATTATGACGCATTCTGTTACAGTTGCCTTGTGACCGCTCTGTCTAGGATGTCACATTAGAACCACGTGCCTTGGGTGATGATAGAAGGGTTGAGGATCAACTTGAGCGGCGAATATCCCTCCTTGTTCAGCCCAATCTTCCTGCAGTCCACTTATCTCAAACTACCTTCATAAATCATAACATGTTAGCACATTTGAGAGATACACAGCTTTAATTATCACAATCATNAACAATAACCAGTCATACCATGGTAGTTTAAGGGGTAGAGTGGAAATAACATGTCTGATTGGGATGCTGAACGGGGTGGAATAGGGGAAGAAAAGGTGATTAGGGATGGTCAAAAGAGGCCATTTCTGGGCTCAATAGAAATGAGATAAACCATAGTAAGAAATACATTCCCTTAAAAATAATAACCTTTCTCTAATACCAAATGTATAAAAATAGTGATTAATAATCCTATTCAAGAGAAGCAATGGTAACAAATTATTAAGAAAAGAATAAAGAGAAATAACACATACATAATACATAAGAAATTTATGATGGAAACGGTTAACTATGAAAACCAATAAAATAAATCCACACCTCTTTGTCATTGTCTTTACAAAATAGTACACAATACAATACATAAGCTTTTTGTAAAAACATTCAAACTTGATCTACCAAGTAATATTATAATATGATGCATATAAAACCATGCATTGAAAACCATACAAAACCCATAAAATACTCATAATCAACCCAAATCATATTCTTCGGAGCCATCCCCCCTATACCACCCAACTAGAGGTGCATCACAACCTTGTCCCCCCATCATTTATTCATGTAGGGTCTACCTACATGCATAAACTACAACACTTATCTAATAGTAATAATATTTATATATTACAAAGAAATCACACACAATTAGAAAGACAAAAACATAGCCCCAACAACTAGATCAATTGGTTGGGCCATAGTTGATAAGCCCTTTCTAGGCCAAAGGTCAGGGGTTGAATTCCTAGGCTTGTTGGGGTCAGGGATCCTTCATTGGGGTAGTTGATTCCTCACGATATTTGGTTCTATAGGTTAAGCCCCCTTCGAGTGGCCCCCTGATGAAAAAAAGAAAGACAAACATATAATAACAAATATTAGAGTGCACAATATGCTTAAGGAATGTGAATATTGAAAGTTATATCCAATGTGGTAATGAGGTAGCCATAAAGAAGTAGTGTCTCCTACAAACATAATTTGGTTGACTAGTTATGTGATGAGCATACTTGATTTCTCAAACTTCCCCTAATCATTTTTTATATTCATTGTGTAGGTTCATGCGTGTGAAACAATAGTGGGATATGCATATCTTGTGGCATCTTGCAATAGATTCTATGATTATAAATTATTCTCTTATCCTTGTGTGTTATAACACATTCTTTATAAGGTTTGGTCCATGACAACATAAAATCCCCAACCTATCATAATATTTATGCTAATGAAGTAAACTACAAGCAAGTGGTGTCCCTTTCTAACTAATTGATTGGTTGTGGGGTAAATATGCTTAATTTCTCAACCTTCAACTCCTCTATGAAACATGTCATGTGAGTGTCTTCTTGTAAAAAAAAATAAGATATGTTTATTTTGTAGCATATCATAATGTTTTATATAATTATAAAATATCCTCCCCTTTCTCTCTCTTCATTACTAATTAAGAAAAATAATGAAAATATATCAAACTTAGTCATGTACAAAAGTTAAAACATGTCAAACTTAGTCGTTTGTGATTCCTCCTTTGCATTACTTGGATTCACATGTGAATCGAGGTTTAGCATGGCATACATTATTTTACATTTTTACATATTATATATTCCATCAAAGCAAGGAAAACATGATACATTCAATAAATTAAGCATGCAATAAAGTATTCAAGGCTTGTATCCATGGTGTATAACCTAGGCCAACAACATGTTCATAGTGAAACAAATGATGAGAAAGGATAATGTGGTCATGCACATGTTGAGAAAAAAGAGAGTAAAAGTTGAGAAAAAATGAAAGTAAAAGTTGATGTTGAAGAAGAATGATAAATTTTGATTTAAGAAAATAACATATATGTGTGCAATAAAGATTTTATACTTACCATGGATGCATTAAGAACCCAACAATGTAGGATATAATGAGACAATTGGACTAACTTATCTTATATTGTTATTAGTCCTTCCATGTTAATTTGGCCGAGACTATGAATCGTCTTACCAGCATTTTTAGTTATTTGTACATAAATATATGCACCTCAATATTTTATCCAAATTTATGATGTATATAAATCATTTTGTTTCATTAACCAATCACCTTATTCTCATTTTTATTGGCTTTGTATTGAGGTGTTCCCTTAATTTTCCATAATCATAAAAAATTAGACTTTAGGTTTCTTCTATAACATATTGTTATATATTGCATTAATATGAAAAATATGTAAGATGAATTAATGTAGTAGCTAACATTGGTTTTATCTTTTTATTACCTATGTTTACAACTCAAAAGCATAGAAAATTTGAATGATAGAGACTGGAGGTCAAGCAATGTTACATATGACTATAACATTAGTTAGATATAATTAGTTCAATAGTTGTATTATCCATGATTATTGGTGCATGCACAAAATTAATTTCATATGTTGATTAAGTTAGTTTCTTTAAAACATGTCAAAAATTAAGGGACGCTTACATGTCAATGTTAATTGATGCAACATGCATCCACCTTAATTGACACATTATATATGTATCATCTAAATTGAGGATGCATGGTCTCTTATAGCACCCAATGTACCCCTCAATTTTGTACTCGTAACTAGTGCAAGATCTCTACCTATAGCTAAATAAAGTATTCGTTTATTTAGCTAGAAAATTTGCTCTCTTTGCCACGAATACCTTTCTCTTGCCTCAAATTCTTCACTTGTATACTTTTATTCTAAATCAACCACTAGGTTGAGGAGGAATTCATGTATTTGAAGAATGGATAAATATGCATTGAATATAGCTACCATTCTCTCCCTATGAAGTTTATTTTATTTTTGGAAAGTAGAGACATTTTGTTCCTTTAGGCCTCTAAATAGATGGTTGCAATTATTATTTATAGCAATAAGAGGGTGTAACATGAATACCTAAAATAATGGAACAATGAATCCAATATTAAGAAGCAATGATATCTCACTTACTTGACTTTGAAGATAATATGTTAACTGCAAGCACTTAAATATTTTCTTCTCAGGTTACCCATCCTATCATAGAAATTTGTATTCTACTTCTAGATATGCCACTGAAGATGTTGAAGGATAGTAGTTTTAATACATGCATTATATTCTTGCAATATTTGTTCTAATTGTTTCTATACCTCCCTTATTCTATCTACAACTAAAAAAAATTCTTATGTCACTTATGAATCAGTCAAATGGGAAATTTGACTCTCCCCATTTTCTCTCGGTTTCTCTATTGAAAAAATATTTTATCCAAGTGAGATCATATTATAAGCTATCTCACTTTCACATTGGAGGGTTTTTTACTTCCCTAAAATGATTTATATCTTTTTGTGCGTCCTCTCTAATATTCTTAGTATATCACTTAGAGGTATGCAAGTTGTCCACATTGCTAAGGGGATATGGGAACTCTCATTATATAAATTGGTGTATGGCCCATATTACCATTGCAAGAATATCATAAACTTGTTTATTATCAATATAGACCTTGATATAACCCTTAAAACCAACCAATTCTCAATTAACTTCTAAATGTTCTCTTCCCTGCTTGACAACCCATTCTTTTTTGACTTTGTAGTGTAGAATAAATGGGAATAGTGTAATATACCTAAACTCAGAAATTTGGAGAAAAGATAGAAAAACACAAGAGAGAATAAATAAAACCAAACAAAATATCTCTTTTATGAAAGATATTAAAAATCAAGAGTTATGTTCACTTGCCTCTTCAAGTGGGAAACCTCCAAGAGAAAATCTCCAAATACAATAACAATCCTTGACAAAACATTAAATATATTACTCCTCTATGTATAGTTCTTAAATAATAAAATTCCTAACTACCTATGGTCCTGTTATTAATGAGGGTAAACCACTTATGAGTATTTATTCAATAAAGAGTTCCATTTAAATTAAGTGGAGTTCAATAAAGAGTTCCATTTATTCAATAAAGAGTTCCATTTAAGAGTGCCATTGAAAAAGTAAGGGGGTTAGGGTAGGGACCTAACATGCCCTCTACCTTCAAAATAGAAATTGTCTTCAAGGTTGGAGATGGGTAAACTGCTATAAAATGATTGATGGTTCCCAAGTAGCATCTCCTGGTGAGGCGTCCTTCCATTGAATCAAAACTTCACAAATAGTGGGTTGACATAGTTGATTCTCCCTGGTATTTGAAACCACTTCTAGTTGGAGCCAATTGGATCATTTTCATCTACTTCTAGCAGTGTAGTTTGAACCCAACCGTTTCTGACCGATGAACTTCTTCAAATAGGACAGATGAAATATTGGGTGGATATTGGAGTGTGCTAGGAGAGATAATGCATAGGCTTCCTTACCAATGCATTAAACAATCTAATATGGGATAAAAAATATTTGGTGGGATATTCTATGGCCTTTAACTTTTAGAAAGGTTTGATTATAAGGTTGGAGGCAAAGGAACACTTAGTCACCTTCTACAAATGACCACATGGAGAGGTTCTAGTATGCTTGTTTCTTCACAAAATTTTGATCCATTTCCAAATTTTCATTAAGTTTGAAAAGAGTGAGATAATGATTATGAAGTAGACTATTGACTACACTTACTTTGTAAGTACTTGGTATATAAGAAACCAAAAAGGGTGTTTGTTAGGCATAGACTACTTCATCGTGTCATGTTTGTAGATTCATGATAAGTGGTATTAATCCACCATTCTTCCAAAGGTAACCATTATGGTCGTTGGTGTTGGTTATCAGATGAAAAACATCGCAAATAGGTTTTGAGACACTTATTGACTCTTTTTTTCTAACCATCTATTTGGGGGTCATAATGCACTCATTTGCATCTATATTCCATGTAGTTTTAATAGTTATTGCCATTTTTTTCTAGAAAATGTGGGATCATGATTTGACACAATGGAGGTTATAAACATGCCATGGAGTTTAAAAAAATTGGTTTAGACAAAATTTACAAACCATTGCTGGGGAAAATGGGTATTGGAGAGAACAAAAATGAAAATATTTGGAAAATCAATCAACTACCACAATGATTACTAATTTATTACCTTCTTTCGGAATGCTAAGAATAAAATCCATGGAAATGTTCATACAAATAATGGATGGTATTGGGAATGGTTGCAATTAAATAGGATCCTTTAATGTCTCACCCTTGTTCCTTCATAAAGTATCACATTTTGTTACAACAGTAGGGATGCCATTTTTCATGCATTCCTAAAAGAAGTATTTCCTATCATGTGCATAATATTTCTAAACCATGAGTGAATGATGAGAGGATATGAATGTAACTATGTTAAATTGTTTGTTTTAAAGTAGAATTTCCTACCATAAAAAGGAAACCTTTATACCATAATGGGTTCCCTGTAGTTTAAATAGTCCTTTCCAAAATTCTATGTAGAATGTCAGATCAAGATTTGTCACAATGGAGGTAGGCATGCCATTTTGTTTGAAAATTTTGTCAGGAAAATTTTTGGCACCCATTATTAGGGTAAATGAGTACTGAAGAGCACAAAAATTAGAATATTTAGAAAATTAATCGGCTACCACAATGCTAACTAATTTATTACCTAATTTCGGAATGCTAATATTAAAATCCATGAAAATGTTGGTACAAATAATGGATGGTATTGGGAATGGTTGCAATTCCATCGGAGCCTTCACTGCTTCACCCTTGTTCCTAATTTAGAAAGTGTCACATTCTATTACGACATTAAGGATGCCCTTTTTTTATGCCTTGGTATCATGTGCCTATGCTTTCTAAAATCTCAAGTGAATGGTGAGAGGATATGAATGAAACTATGTTAAATTATTTTTTTTAAGTAGAGTTACCTACCAGAAAAAGGAAAATCTATACCATAATATATATTTCTTCCAAGTGTAACCTTTGAGAGGTTTGGGATCCTCCTAGAGTAGCTTAATGAGATGATATGCAACAACATGGGCTATTCATTCTTTTCATTATTTATTTAACCATTCAGGTACTGTAGATGATAAATAAAATATGGATCCCGCTTCATCATGTTTCCTTAACAATGCATCTTCCACAATATTATAATTTCCCTTTTTCTAGATGATCTTGTAACCATATACAAGAATATTTGTGACCTATTTATGCTTATCTAGGGATGACAACATTTGTTCCAAAACATAATTTAGGTTGTGATTATCTTCCTTGATTTGGAAGCGATACCCTATTACATATTACCACCATATGTCACCTACATGTATGATGGCAAACATTAATTTCTTATAAATAGACTTGCTCAAATTCCTATCACATAACATCTTATTGATGAATGATAAGGTTCTTCCATATTTCATTAAAACTACACCCAAACCTTTTATAGAAGCATCACATTCCAATACAAAATTCTTGGTAAAATCAAGCACAACTAATACCAAGTTTGTGCACATGGATTGATTTGAAATTGGGAATTCTTGTTATGCCACATTGTTCTATGAAAGTGGATTTTTCTTAAGAAGGGTTTTCAATGGGGTTGCAAATTTACCATATTTATTCAAAAAAATCCTATAGTATCCCATAAGGCCTAAAAACATGTAAAATCTCTTCAAGGTTTTATGGTAGAGAAATTCTTACATTGCCACAATCTTATTCTACCTCTCATACCCCAAAACAACATTTGGATCATTTAAGGAACAACTAATGGTTCCAAATGAGTAGTAACTATTTATTAGCAAGGTGTACATGTTGGGGAACCTCTTCATATGAACCATAGAACATAAAATAAAATAGCATAAGGGAATTGTATTCCAAGAAAAGAGGTGGTGTTTAAAGACATAGTTACACCAATTAAGCACAACACATAGTGATCAAAATATCACAATGTATTATCAACACATGATTCAAACATATCAACACAACCCATAGGGATATTATTTTATAGTATCTTGATATAATAAGCTCCCTTGAAGTGAGGATGATATTTTCCACAAATAAGGGTTGTTGGTTCTAACCATTTCCACAAAATCCAAAAAATCCCATATTATTCAGTTGTTCTAGTTGAGATGACCACAACCTTGTCAACAATTAGGTCGGCCATTTAGTTGACTGCTTAATAAAACCTCCAATTAAATGCTATACTACTCAACATATGTCCTTTAACTGGCTACCTTCAGAAGATCTAGAAGTGTGATGAACCTGCATAACCTTAGGTTCCAACACACCCCATTAGCGAAATGTTTTGGAGATTCAGTAGGTGAAATTATGTTCTCTGAACACCCTCCCCATATTTATTGTTGGCATGCTTTCATTCGACCCAAGTTCAGATTCCTCGTGCATAAAAAAATCCCAAGATATCGTCCCGACAGAGTAGGACTCTGTCGGCAACACCTACGACACAGATGAAGTCTCACCCAAGATATATTATGGGAAATTCTAGAACCAAGTTTCTACATTTATGTCTAGGATTTATTCCTTAAAGCAATACCAATTCACTAGACCAAAACTGGAAACCACTGATCCAATTCCTTAAAGAAATACCAATTCATTCACGATAATTATCCATTGATTTGTTGACATAAATAAAAACATTAATCATGAAGTATTAACACACATTCAAGGTGCGACATAAATATAATTTCATTCACCATTTAAGCATGTGCAACACATTCAGATAAGATCATCTATATTATTTAGGCATTCAACACAAAACACATATTAAACACACAGAGACAAGATTTAACGTGGAAACCCATCCAGGTGAAACCACAAAGGTGCTCTTCATCTCGCATGAGAAATAGGTTAGCACCTTTAATATGTGCAAGATGCTTGCAGAATATTCTTCATATATTATTTAAAATTTACACATATTTCTCTCCTCTCATGCTCTCTGGTTTGGGGTATGTGTATTTTTTTCTCTTCTTCTCTCAACCGTCAATCGGCACACAAACTGGATCGATCATCTTTCTAAGGAGATCTCTTCTCTCTCAACCTAGACCAAGATCAACCCGTACACAAATTGGGTTTTTACATTTATAATCTTTTACAAATATTGATCCAACCGTCAACTGACTCACAACTGTCAGTTGACATGTTGTCTTTATGTTTTGATACATTCAGTTACATCTCAAAATAGGCACTATTGGCCCAAAAATACAATTATGCTTTATTACTAAAAGAAAGCTTTTATTATAACTAACTCTTTCCAAAAATAGTCAAACTCTTATTTTCGACTGCTTTATTCTTCTTCTGTCATGGATCTCCCATCGTAGCTCCTTTCATTGCAACACCTTATGTCGCAACTCCTTCTTATCTTGTGACCGAAAACTTTATTCTACCAAACAAAATATGGTAGAATTTTGTCTCACTTTTCCTAGGGGAAATAGGCCCCAAATACTCACCTATGGCTTGTCCCAAGCCACATCAGTATGAAATTTTAGTAAGTGCAACCTTGATTTTAAAATATTGGAAGATTTTCACTACCTGTTTAGTATGTTGTCACACTTATGCTTCTGATTTCTTCAAGTTTTCCATAATTTCAGAACTGAGGTGTTCGGAAGTTGTAAGTCCTACCGATCCCAAAACTTGTCGCATATTCTCATGTATAGGATAAATAATTCCTGTAAATTTCTCTTCTTCCTCTTGCAAGTATTCAACCCTATCATTTCCCTTTTGTTGTTGTATTGTTTGCATTTTTGTGACATGTTGTTGTAGTATCTTCATGTCGATAACCTTGGCCATATTCTCTGCTATCAACAACTTCTTTAATTCATTCTTCAGTTGGATAACCTCTATCTCAATAGTGCACAACTGTTCTGTTACTTATTCTAACTCTTCATCTTTGATCAAAGCTTCCCATGAGTGAGAAACTTGCTCGACTTACTTAACACAAAGTGCATCTACCTCTTCTATTCTCATCGCAGCTTCAATTGTTTCCTTTCTTCTTTCGTCGAGTACCTTTGGTGGTGTACTGGGTTTTACCTGAAATTCCAACTTCTCAACCCTCTTGCAGAGGTTCTCTACAATTTCTCCAAGTCAAAAGACTTTGTCTTCTGAAAATATTTTAGGTGTAATTCCTTCATCTTTAAAACTGCTACAAGCTAGAGTAAAATTTGTATCCAATCGATGTTGATCGTTCTATGATGTATTTGATTTTTTTTCTTCTTCTTGGACTATTTTATTCATTTTATTAAAAACTTTGTGCAAGTATTTTACCTTATTTACCAACGCATGCTCTATATTCTTCATTTTTGTGATTGCAACATTTTGAATAGAATGTACTTCATATATCGTCAGTGCATAAAACTCCATGGTGACATGGCCCAAATATTTGACCATGGTATTCATCTCTAGCATTCCTAAGTCAATTTCCTGACCCAGTACTGGAACCCTTATTGGTGGAGCTAGAATCATTATGTCGCTAGGTCTCTCTTAAGATGAGCCAGTTATGTCATGCGAATGAGAAAGTTGTGGCATGTATTCGACTGCTAGTCGAACTTATTTTACTTCCTTATGAAGTGTTTATAGTAAATATACAATGTTGCATGTCAAATTTATTTGTCTTTCATATATTTGTATGCATATTTGACTAGAAACTTCTGTCATGTCTTCTGTCAATACGGTGTAGTCATCGTTGATGAGGTTGACAACTTCATGTGATTTGTCAACCTTTCTCTTCTTTCGAATCTTCTCAAACTTCTCTGATTTCTTTCTCTTTTCTCCCAATGCTAGATCTGTTGGAGTTGTTCTAGAGTCTTTAGGACTATGATAACTCCTTGGGGTTTCTTCAACTGGTCGATCCCCCCCTTGATCTCCATTCTTCTTTGTGGATGGGTCATCCTGTCGTGGCTCTTCTTCGGAAGAGAGTTGGTCCTCTGCAACGGGAACTCTCCGTTCTTTCAGCCAATCTTGAACAATGGAATCAACTTCGGCATCGAATTGATTAAACTGTGTCACCAAGAATTTCTTTTGTGGATCATGTAGAAGCTCCAAAAAACTATGATGGGACCATGTCAAAAATCTGATAATATTCCTAAATCGCTTAATGATTGTCCTGGTGAGCCTGACATGCTTCCTTACAAAGTATCAAAGGGACTCATCCTGTAAAAATAATTCTATATTATTGTCTTTATGTTGCTCAGGTTTCTCTTTGTCGAACCAGATATTCTGGAATTAAGATCCTCGACATAGGATAAGCACATATACCACTTGGAAGTTTACTCGTTCTTCCCATGCGACAAAATAAATAAAAATTAGTAGCAAAGAATAATGGAATGGGATACCTTTATCCTGCACCTCTTATATATTTGTTACAAGTTCACTTAGTAGATAGTATGACCACTTCAACTAGAATCCTTTTGCACACAACTCTACTGCAACAATTGTCCCTACGATACATTGGTTTGGTCGCATCTTGTGGAAAAACTTGCTAGATAAAACATTTTTTGTGAACTAAAAAATCACATCATTCATGGAGGCAATAGAGAAGCCTTGTGTACCCCTTTCCATCTCATACTTCTTTTTCATGTTATTTGTTAATGTTGTTTCCTAGTCTTTCCCAAAAAATGGTGTCGGGTCGACGCCTGCAAGGCGTAGCCCAATGATTGTTGTTATCAGCTCGATATCTACTCAAATATTCTGGTCAAGCCATAGAAATATGCCATGGAAGAATACTAGAAATTGTTTAACACATGCATTCACTTTTGTTGTGCGACCAAAATGTGGCATGTGCATCAGCGACAGTAATGTAGCTTTGTCCAATGCTTGTTCCCATTCCATCGGAACCATGCCAATAGGGCCATCCTCTATGTCACAGACATTCATCATATATCTGTTCATTACCAGTTATGGAAAACTACATGAATCGTGGTTGATGAAGATCATCTTCTGCAATTTTGAGATTATGTCTGCCATTAACCGAACTCTTTTTAGTATGGTTGGTGTTACCAATTGATACTTTTCATTTTTTCTAAGTCTAACATTAGGTGCATTAGCTAGTCTGGGAGGGACATAATTTGGCAGCATGGATGTAGATCATACTGGGTCATCCTATGGTGGAGGTGTTGTTGCCTTCTTGTGAGTACTAGGTCGTTTCCTTCTTGACATGTCAGGTGGTTATGGTCGTAAGTTAACTCATGGAATCACTAGTGACTGTGCAACTTCTTCTTCAATTGCAGGTGATGGTGGAATGAATGCGATAGTGTCTTCCATAATGGGCGTAGGTGAAGGAGTCTCAGTGCCTGATTATTGAACGATGCTCGTACTGGAGATGGAAATGACCATACTCTATGAAATATCACCTCGGTTCTATGTGGTTGTAGAAAAATAGCTCAATGTACTTAGTAAGATGCAATAGAACTGAATGAAACTTCGACATGAAGATGATATAGATTCACAATTTCAATCAGTATTTTCTTCACACGATCGGGCAATAAATTGAAATGTGGCAGTGATGTCCATCACATGGGGAAATATTTCTAATCATTACAAGGAAACCGCCAATCAAACCTTCACTTTGCATTTCAGTTGAATGGAATTTATTGTGCATTAATGAAAAAAGTGACGAAAAATAACACTGTCAAAATATCCTGTTCCCTCAAATTAACTACTAGCCAACTGTCACTTACAACCAAATTTCCTTATGCAACATCAATTTGTTTTCTCTACAATAGGTCTAAATCCTACGACACATTTATTTCCCTGCAATAGATAAACAGTCTGTGACAGTTTTTCTTTCTCTTTCAATTAACAGACAACTTGTGACAAAATACTTGTAAATATTTGAAACAAAACACTTTATAATTTTTACAAGACTAACACTGATAAATAACACTTCATAAATTTGCAAATTTTTGTCTTTTTCTTGATCTTTTTCTTGATCTTTTTCTCTTTTCTCTTTTCTTTTCTCATTTCATTTTTTAACTTTTTTTGAATTTTGAATCAATGAACTTGCAGTTATCCTAGCAGGGCTTTAGCTGACTTCCATTCACGAATCCCTTGAAAGGTGTTCCATATAACTTCCTCAACTGCATTGCTCCTCCTTTAGTGATCTAACTGACTATGTACAGTCCTAGCCATTGTTTCCTAAGCTTGCCAGGATGCTTCAGAAACTTGTTTTTGTATAGAAGAACAAGATCTCCGACCCAAAATTACTTTTTCTTAATATGTTGGTATTTCTAATATTTATATCGCACCTTCTCAACATTCTGATGATAGCCTGCGAAAAACCTGTATTCTTCCAATTGTACAAGCTATTGTCACAATATTTCTTCAACATCTCCAGCATCAGTCATTTCACTAATCACAACTATCCTTAGAATGGGTACAATATATTCCATCGGCATGACAACCTCTTGTCCATAAACTAGTCGAAATGGATTTTGTCCTATCAACTTCTTACATCTCGTGCGATATGCGCATAATACCATGGATACATTTTGGTCCCAATCATCTCTTTGAATATTGCATATCTTTGTCAATATGTTCTCCAATATCTTTTTGGATTCCTTGACAACACCATTCTCTTGTGGGTGATATGGTGTCATCTTCCTATGTTGGATCTGGAATTCTTCAGTTAATTCGTCGATCAACTGATTGACAAAATGTGTTCTTTTATCACTTATCAAAATCTTCGGGCATCCAAATCTAGTTACAACATTGTTGAACAAAAATTTTGCAACAGTACAATCCTTAACGATCATTGCTTCAACCCATGTAGTTAAGTAATCTGTCATAGTGACAATGTATATTGCATTGATTCTCTTTCCTGGTGGATTAATAGGTCCAAAAAAATCAAAAACCCATTTTTTGAATTCATGTAAAGTGATCTGAGATACTAGCGTAATTTCATCTCATCAAGACGACTTTCTAGTTCTCTAGCAGATATCACAACAACAACAATGTTCTCTAGCATTTGCATGCAAAGTAGGCCACCATAATCCTTCTTGTAAAATATTGCACACAATAGATTTTCTGACATAATGGAATCCTGCAACAACATCATGTGCCTCATTCAATATCATTAGTCTCTCATGCTCCACAATGCATCGATGAATAATTTCATCTGCTCCCAGTTTGCATAATTGTCCAAATATCAATTGGAAATCTGCAGCTTTGACGATTATTTCTTCTGCGTTGTAGCGAATCCGGTTGGTGCATGTATCGTGCTCAAGAAGTGTATAATATCTCTGTAATGGTCATCGAAAATATTGAACATAAATAATTGTGCATATGGGAGACTATCGTTGATATTACCAATTTCTTCACCACTTTCTAGCCTCGACATATGGTTGGGTCTTGAATTTAGTCGACTAGGTTTAACAATGATCTCAAAATCGAAATCTTGGAAGAGGAGAATCCATCGACAGCTCTTCCCTCATAACATTGGCTTGTTGACCAGGTATTTCAACGCTGAATGGTCTGTAAACATTTTGAAATGTCCACCCATGAGATAGTGTTGGAATTGTTTAAGCACATACACCATGGCTAAGCCTTCTCTTTTGACTGTGGTGTAATTCTTCTCCGCGGTTGACAATTTATGTCTAGCAAAGGAAATAGGATGATCAATAGCCCCATAACATGGATGCACAAGTACAATGTCAAGCGTGATAGACAATGCATCGACATGTACATTGTTTGTGTCAGAAATTGTTCCTAAGGCTAGGGGAACAAGCCAACACAATCTCAAGAGTAAAACTCAATAAATAAAACAAAGTTTAGGGTTTTGTGTATGATTTAAATGGTTGTAAGCTTCAAGATCATGCAGGGACTACATTCAGAGTAAAAGCAACAACTAAATCATAGACATAAACTAATAAAGATGCCCAACATATCACAAAAATCCAACAAAGAGACTATGCTGTGGTTCATACA
>LPNX010654386.1:377152-389011 GCA_001517045.1 Pseudotsuga menziesii
GCAGCCTTTACCTACTCTGCTACCTTCTTAGCCTTAATATTATCTCTATCTGCAGGTTTGACTGTGTGTCCTAACTTTTTCATCATCACTTTCCCCTTATCAGTCTGTTTCTTGGGTTGCTGGTCTTCTTGCTGTGGATGAACATCTGACCAGAATAAAAAGAAGTCCCATGACCTACCCTCATGTTGCAACACTGTGGTGATGATCATTTTGATCAGACCATGATGAAAAAGAGATTGTGAGGTATGATCTTCATGTTGCTTTATCCTGCTAGACATCTTCTGCAGGCTCCTCAAAAAGAAGAAGGGCAGGTTCATCTTAGAGACTCCTACTATGTGTTGCAGGAACCTGAAATGATATTTAAATACAAATGAATATCTGCCCTCACAGGTCACATAACTTTGAAGTATCCTTATGGGCTCAATCCACTCTTTCCTGAAATTTTGATTGAGAATACCCTTGTTCCAGTCAGGAGTCACATTAGGCAACAGGTACCTTTGTGGTTCAAATTCAAAAGGAATCTTTTTGAACCAATGTTCACCTTCATTACTAATCTCAGTAGCCTCTGCAAGTAATTCCACAGTCAGCTTGCATTTTAAAGCATCCATCATAACCATGTCATCTTTAAGTCCTTGAGCAAACTTTAAAGACACCTGAGCATTGTAGCCATCTATCTTCCTGAAAAACTTGAGCCAACCTGCTTGCTGGAACAATTCTGCACAGTCAGGAAGCTTCTCAATCCAGGTTAAGTCAGTGGGCTCAGCCCTGTTGACCTTACCACTTTTCCCACTCTTTCCCATCTTCTTCTTTCAGGAATTAGAAACAATCTGGTTTTAGGTTTCAACTTTGATCTCCTTTACAATCTGCAATACACTCCTGGACAGGCCTGTTTGTTTAAAACTTCCCAATAGAATATCAAATTCACCTGACCTTAGGATTCAATGTTTCTTTGTTACAACAGTACAAATTAGGTCTAAACATAGGTAGACTGTGAGAATAGATCAGTTCCTGAATAAAACAGTCATAAGAGCACAAAAACACTGCTCATTCTTCAAAAAATGCACCATCAAACATAATGTCAAATTGTTTCAGACTATATGCCATCCGAGTTCTTCATTTTAGGGTTAAGGAAACAAGCAGTAGAATATGCACTCAGATATGACCTCCTCCTTTAGCACAAACTGATTCAAAATATAGAAAACAACACTTTGATTAACTGAAGTGTCCAGGGTGTTCAATCTAATTGAAGACTGTCAATGAATGTGGCTGTTTTATATTCAGAATTGTACTCCTATTCCTGTGTATCAAAACAGCCTCAATCTTCAAACCCTAAAACTTTCACTGCTTCATATTTGCAAGAATAACATCAACCACGGGCTTATTAAACCAACTGGAGACTGATAGCATGAGAAGAGAGAAAAAACACCCCTGTCTGCAATACATTCACCTTCGCCAAAAACTGCCATCAAAACCTGTATATGAAAGTCAACATGTTCTCCAAGCAATTGATATTGCTCTCCAAGCAATTGATTTTACAAATCATAACAATTATCAACAGCTTTTCAAACCAACTGAAAAAACCAACTGAACACCTTCTGTGTAAAAGACGAGCATAACAAATCAGTCTATAAATCCTCTCAATGCTATTTCCTATAGATTCTGGTTCACATTGGTATTAGGTCTGAGAAGAATCCATTCAATGCTCATTATAACCAATATGCATCACTATCAGAGTTTTTTGGGATGTATTGGAGAGCAAATCATAAACAATCTTCGTTCAAACAGTCATTGAAATTTCACAGGATGAATGCTTTAAGCTTAAGGTTACTTTGCTGCTCTGTTCATGAAAATTCCTCATAATAGCTTCAAACAGCTATTTCTATGGCAAAGGGTTCATTTTATGACCTATTCTATCATCTCCAGCAACCAATTTCTCCAAATAATCACGCAGCAAGAAAAACCCAAATTTTCAATTATACTGGTTTGTATTGAAATACCTGTCAATTACTCAATTGTCACGGCTTAAACCTTCGTCTTGGGTTATCAACGGTCTCTCCTTATGCATACAGGTGTCTTCATATAACTTCATTAACTGCAGGTAAGTGAATTAGGAAGCCCTAATTTCCGCTGGTCTCTTGAACATTGTCTCTTCTCCACAGAAATAAAATTCACCTTTTGAGCAGTTTACTCTACTTCACGAAGCCTTATTTACTCTGACAATGTATGTGAAATGTAAATCATGCCAGCTTAGATCGATATTTACGGATTTTGTTCAACTGATTCCGCATTATGAGCAATGATTAGCCCAATTTGTTTCAAGACTGATAACCACCTGAAATCGTGCTTAGACTGCAGCATACACGTGTTAAACCACTCACACAAGGTGATTAGTCATTCACTAAGCGAAATCATGATAGAAATTTGTTTGAAAATTGAAAAAACAAAGGGCCGCGATATTCTTGTAGCGCGCCCTTTGTTAAATTTTCATCCAGCGCTACAAGAATAACTTCCATGCTAAATTTTCGCTGTTTTTCAATTTTCTGCTAATTTGTCGGAGGTTTAAAAAGTTGCTAGGCTAAGAATCAAGTCTAACTGATCTCTAAATACACATTAATGAATCAATTTTTTGATAATATGACTTTCTTTAACCCCTTTTAAAAATGCAAAAGACCACAAATCAAATAAAACCTATAAAAAGTATGCCCAAAAACTATCAAATCATCAAGAGAACCCCTGAAGGAGATCAAAACTAAAACTTAAAACAAAAGCTTAATGAGAAACAAACCAAAAATTTAAGAAGTCAAACCAAAATTGGACAGAAAAATTACTGACTTAACATACATGAAACTCTTTTTCTAGTCTAGAAAAACTAGGATGGGTTTTGTAACCATTTTATTCTTGCGGAGATCCAGAATCTCTTGGCATTGTTCCTTCCACTGAGACTTAACATCCTTCTAGTTTAGCAATTTCTCCATGGGAGCAGTCACCTCTACATATCCTCTAATAAACTTACGGTAGTACCATGTATGTCCCAGAGCTTTTCTTAACTGATTTACTGCTGTGGGTGGTGGTAGGTTGATGGCGATCACAAATTTAGCAGGATCGACCAAGATTCCATCATGACAAACCACGTGACCCAACAAAATTCCAAACAAGGAACAAAAAAAACATTTATGATATTGTTGAAACCACTCTAGAATCATTCTGAGGCTCTCAATATGATCTTTGGTGATCCCAAATACATTCCATTCATCAAAATATACCTCAAGAAACTTATGAATAAAATACTTGAAAGAAGACACTACTATCCTGGAAAAAATAGAAAGGACGTTCTTGAGTCCAAAGGGCATTATCGTATACTGGAAACACCCCCACTCTGTTGTAAAGGTGTTCTTGTGTCAATATTACTTTGCGATTCTAATATAATGGTATCCAAAGAACCCATCAATAAATGAATAAACTTCTTGACCCTCGACACTCTCCAATACCTCATATATAAATAGAGTCAGAAATGGGTCATGGAAGTAGGCATCATTTAGTTTCCTTAGGTCGACACATTTACACACTTCACTAGTAGTCTTTTGATCTTGCACTGCCATTAGACTGATCCACTCAGATTCATCGATAGATTCTATGATACCTACATCCAGCATTCTATCTAACTTTTTCTCAACATTTTTTATATACCTTAGATTTAGTCGGTACGATCACTACTTAACAGGATTTGCATCGAGCTTCATTGGGATATTCATTTCTACAAAATCTTCAAAAATGCCTTTCATCTCTGACAATTTCGTGGGAAACAAATCTTGAAATTCATCAAGTAAATCCATGATATTCCTGACGATCTCATCATCCTAATAATATCCAATATTGACGAACTTTAGATTTTCTGGAGATCCAATATTTATTTTCTTGGTTTTTAATGGATTTAAAAATTTGTCACTCTACACACCCGATCCTTCCACTACATGAGGTCCTTTAGATTCAAGAATGTTTATATCATGGGGGTCGTCATCATTTGGTTCACATGTTACATTATATCACTCTATCCAATGTTGGAATGTTGTGTTTCTTTGATTAAAATACGTCATTGATGCAGAAGTATCTTCAAATATCTTACTCCTAATTATTTAGAGAGCAGCATCAATCGACAGATGATCATCAACAAGTTCAAACTTATGGGTAAAACTTGCAGCTAATTCTTCCCATTCTACCGTCCTTCGTCGCAGCTCGACTGATGTATACCAGTTCCTTGGTATTGTTTCCAACGTGTGCACAAACTAATGGACCCATTCATGTCGCGAATATGCCTCCCATGCACAACAATGCGCAATGTGCTCGATAGGACTAGTCAGTCCTATGTATTTCTAACTAGTGTACATCACTTTCTATTCAAATTGAACTTCCATTAATCTCTGGCGTTGGGGACATTCTGAGATATATTTTTTATGTGTGACCTACCATATGGAAGGTGTGTGTTTCAATGTAAATTCCAAAGCTGACACTCATTGAGGTTCTATCAATTTTTCTTCAAATTCTGTAAGAAAAGAGTCCAAGTTAGGAAATCCCTCATAATTAGGTAGATCACATACCTCGATACCTACTTGTCACATGGATTTTGTAATTCTTTCACATATTCTCATGGAAACTTCATGCAATCAGTTCTGCCAATTTTCTAGAGCTTCTCCAGAATACAATGTGTCGGAACTAACGCTTTTCCAACTGAGTTTTTCGTTGGTAATTGGATTCACATAATCATCCATTGTATAAGTAATGGTATATATGCGTTCCATATATCCACCCTATCCTTCACTATTCACCTGCTCGACATACCTCTGGAATTCTAGAGGATCAAGCGGTGCGACCACCCTTGTTCTTCATCTTCAAACGTGAGTATCCTCTTCTTGAAATTGATGATAGTTTGGTTTTCAATACCCCAATCAATCTCAAATAGCATAGGATGTGGATTCATATCATCAACAATTTCGATCACCTCAAAGTATTATTAAGTGTGAAGTCCTTCTATCTCGACAAGAACTTGAGTTAGTCGACTGATAGGTAAAACCTTTGACTAATTTGCTAGACTGAGTTGTATAGGAGACCATACTAGCCTCATTTTTCCCATACTCTCCCAAGTTTGTCTCATAAGAATGTTCACATCGGATCCCAAGTCCTGTATAATATATTCCATGTCATAATCTCCTATCTGAGCAGACATTCTCAGTTATCGACCAGTCTTCAACCTTTTCCCAATATGATTATACATATTTTCTTGTCGCACCTCTTATTGAGGTTATTCTATTCAAGTTGTCAATTCTGTGACAAAATATTTATCCTGGATTAGTGATAAACAAATTTTAAAGAACTCTTTTAATTTACTAACATTTCTCTTTGGTGTCTATCGAAACAGTTGATCAAATCTCTCAAGCATCTCCAGAATTGGTCCTTCAGATGGTATACTTGTAGAGGTCGACACTTGATTTATGTTGATGAATTCTTATCGTGCATCCATGAATACTTCTTTTTTTCCTTTTGGACGTAGAATGGTACTTTATTTTGTGTTATTGGTCACATGCGTGTTTGTCCATACGGTGCTTCTTTATCAACTCTAGTCGCAGCACCCCTTCTCGTTAGAACAACAATATTTGGTTCCCTTGGTTCAGCATAGATATTTTGTATGTTTGGATTAGGATTATGAGGCGAATTCTGATTTCCCACATTCTTGGCCTACCATTTTGCAATAAAATGAGTGCACTCTTCAACAGTATGGTCAAAATATTTTCAATACAAACACAGCGTAGTAGGATTTGTTCAGTCCCTGACAAAGGGCCCAGGTTGTCCACAATTATAACATATCACTTGGACTCTTCCATGACCAAATTCTCCTCCTCGTCCTCGACCTCTAAAAATTCCACCCCCCTGGTTTAAGGGTATTGTTCTTGAGGGTAATAAGGCTGAGCATATTGATTCTATGGATATCGATCCTGAGGGTATTGGTTCTCACAAAATTGATCCTGATCTCGCTCAACGTGCATCTATTCATCGTTCTTCATCAAGTACATGTTGACTTTTTTTTCTTGCAGCAACTAATATGCTTTGCAATATTTCTTATCGTAGCCAATCGACCGACAAAATTTATAGTATAGACTAGCTGGTGCACTTTCGATTTTCTACAAGTATAAGCATTCTTCTAACCGATGTACTCTAGTATAGCATACTCAAAACTAAGGAATCCCTTATGTATTCATCATAGTTAGTGCTCTCGATGCAACATAATCCATAAGCATAGGGAAGTTATCTTTATGATGTACTTCAATTCGGAATCTAGTACACTATAGTTCTTATTGTACTTCCTTTCCTTTCTTAATATCCTAAAGTTGTAGTGTAATGTTGGAAAGTTACGGCTAGATTTGCATCATTCTTGTACCAGTTTCTTCAACCGGTGAGGCTTCTATTTTAATAGCCATTTCTAGAGCCTCGCTCTGGGATACAATCTTCTATTGCATTAATGGGACATGGGAATGTGGAAACATTGTCACAATAAACCATTCCTTTTGTTGGGATTCTGACTTTTGAAAACTTACTTTGGCCATCAAAGTATTGAATCTTTCGTCAAAGTCAGGCTAAACAGACTCTGTAGGTAATTTTTTAATTTATTTCAACACCATAATACACTGTGACTCAAATTTTGGTTTCTTAAACTCATCTATCAATCCCATTCGTATTCGATCCAATGTCTTATGATCAATTCCTTCAATAACTCTAGAAAAATTCATGTACCAGTCGAGTGCACGACTCTGAGGGTCGTGGTCATCTGATCCTTCTTTATGGATTCATCTTGGACCTGTCGTATAATCCATATGGCTTAACATAGAAACCAATGTTGCTCAGGGTCTTCTAACCCATTTCCAATAAAGGTTGGAAACTTTATATCATTCCCAACCATTTTATTTACTATGGTATTGTTGAATTTAAATTTATACTAGTGGGAGTTCCCTGACTTCTAGTTCCACTATTACTGTTAGTCAGATTAGCAAAACTAGTAGGTGATGTGTTTCTCTATCTTACCTTAGGTGATGTATGTGGGGTCATAGGTATGTCATAATATTGTCTTGGATATGGTGCTTCTTCTTCTTTGGCTTCCTCAGATATCAACCGGTACTCCTCTTCTTCCTTGCAAGATCCTCCATCAAGGTGCGACATGATTTTGTAGTCCTCTCCTCTAATCGCACTGCAACTTTCTTTTCTTGTCGCAATCCTTCTTCTCTTCCCCAACCAAAATATTTTTCCACTCCTTAGGCATCAACTTTCTATTTCACTCTCAATATTTCCAAAAAACATCTCAGTTTATCCCCATTCATTCTGGTCACAATATTTCGTGTGACATATTCCAAGTCTCTGTGCACAAATTCTTACTCATCGAATTCCATTCTCAGAATCCCTTTTTCACACACCAGCATCTTAATCCACAATTTTAAATATTTCAAATATTTCCATCGTGGTCCTTGGAAAAAATATATTTATGTTTCACTATATGATTTTATCGTGTCGATTGCAATTTCTATGATATATCCTCCCAAAATACTATCAACCCGGAAATCAACAGCCCTAGATATAGGATTACTAGTTCTTTTCAACCGCTGGATCTACTCAGGGTTCCACTCTGTCAGGTCTCCTCATTGGAATTTTTTCTTATGGGTTGCTAGCTTCGATAGCCACTTATGCAATACAATGGGATATTTGCTATAAAAAAATTCATGAATGTCTGTGTAAAGGTATCATTCCAACCACTCAGTAGGGTTCCATTGTGATCCTTCACTTTCTTCTCATGAAAAATACTGTGCCTTATAATTGACCCAACCTTAAATTTATGGCTTCATCAGATGCCAAAACATATCCCCACCAAAATGATTCACAGTCTCGACAATGGAACCATTTTTTGGCGTACTTTCAGTCAACCCAAGTTCATATTCCTTGTTTTTCAACAAAGCCCAAGATATCGGCCCGAGAAAGAAGGAATCTTTT
Organism: Pseudotsuga menziesii; assembly: GCA_001517045.1. Lineage (NCBI taxonomy): Eukaryota > Viridiplantae > Streptophyta > Pinopsida > Pinales > Pinaceae > Pseudotsuga > Pseudotsuga menziesii. The sequence continues at coordinate 385,181 of LPNX010654386.1, forward strand.
GGTAACACCTGCGACGCAGATGAAGTCTCCCTAGAGATATCTTATGGGATCTGCTAGAACCAGGTTTTTGCAGTTATGTGAGGTATTTATTCCTTACAGTAATACCAATTCACTCGACAAAAACTGGACTCTAAACCTTTGTTATTATCCATTCATTCATGATAATTATACACTGATCTGTTGACATATATAACAAAATTAATCATGAAGTATTAACACACATTCAAGGTGCAACATAAATATAAGTTCATTTGCCATTTAATCATGTGCGACACATTCAGATAAGATCATTTATATTATTTAGAAATTCGACACAAAACACACATTAAACATAGAGACAAGATGTAACGTGGAAACCCCTCCAGGAAAAACCACAAAGGTGCTCTTCATCTGGAATGAGAAATAGGTTATCACCTTTGGTATGCGCAGGATTCTTGCAGACTCTTCTTCATATATTCTTTGCAATTCAAACATATTTCTCTCCTCTAATGCTCTCTGGTTTTGGGTCTACGTATTTATTCTCTTCTTCTCTCAACTGTCAATTCGCACACATCCCAAATCGATCTTATTTCTATGTAGCTCTCTTCTCTCTCAACCTAGACCAAGACCAACCCACACATAGCTTGGGTTCGTGATTTATAAGTGTTTACAAATATTGATCCAATCGTCAACTAACTCACAACTATCAGTTGACATGATGTCTTTTTTATTTTGATATATTCAGTTACATCTCAAATTAGGAACTATGAGCCCAAAAATACAATTATGCTTTATTACTAAAAGAAATATTTTAGTGTAACTAACTCTTTCCAAAACTAGTCGTACTCTGATTTTTTATTTCTTTATTCTTCTTCTATCGTGTTTCTTTCCATCACAGCTTTCCCACCTCAACTCCTTCATGTCCTACGACTGAAACCTTTATTCTTCCTACCATAATTCTGGTAGAATTATGTCTTAATTTTCCTAGGGGCAACAATTGCAACTGCCTAAATCCCAAGCATATCTTGAAGTTTCACAAACGTATCTTTTGGTAGAGGCTTCGTAAAGATATCAACGATCTGATCATTTGTCCTACAATAAAAAAGTGACACAACATTGTATTGTGCCAACTATATCAAGTAATGAACATGAAGTTTAAGATGCTTGATTTTTATCTAAGCAATAGGATTATCAACAACCTATATTGTACTATTATTGTCACAATGGATAACAATCAAAGCCTAAATAGGAAATCCAATATCTTTTAAAAGATGACAGACCAAACTGCCTTTGCACACACATTGATAGTGCCACGATATTCTACTTCTGTAGTCGAAAGAGAGACTACATTTTGTTTCTTACATGACCAGACTAAGGCTCCAAAAATTAGTAGAAACATAAGAAAGAAGTGGAATTTATGTCATCAATGTCACCTCCCTAATTGGAATTAGTGAACCTAACTAGAAGTTTTGTACTACAATAAAACTTAATGCCATACTAATAAGTTCCTTTAATATAGAAAATAATTCTCTTTGCATATTCCTGTTGTATTTCTTGAATATAATGAATGAACGAAGAAACCACACTAATAGCAAAGGAGAGATCATGTTGACTATAATTTAAGTAAATCGGGATACCAACCAACTATCGATAAAGAGTGGAATCAAGTCATGGTGAATCAAAGTATTTTGACATCTTTATGCCCGACTAATAAGGTGTAGCACAAGACTTTTAGTTGTCCATATTGAATACTTTCAAAATATCCAAAACATATTTTGGTTATGAAAGAAAGATACCATCATCCATTTGTAAAATTTGAATGCCTCGAAATAAATGCAACAAACCAAGATTAGTCATTTCAAATGTACATGCAAGTTGTTTCTTCAAACCCAAAATTAGATTGATATTATCTCCGGTTATGACTAAATCATCAACATGCAATGTCATAATCAATTTATCGTCATTGATCTAGGAGGATCTCTGAGATTGATCAAAATTAAATTCTTCAAATTGTGAACAAAATCTTGTAGCTGCGTAGATCTCGGCGAGAGATTTTCAGCAACATTCGTTTTGTGCAAAATGGGCCCTGGATGTGAAAGTTATTTAGTTCTAAACTTTCGAAAAAACAGGTAAATTTGGCTTTAAAAATGCCACGTGGCACCACTATAAGGGTCAAATGTGGCTTGTACAATGCTGACATGGAACCACCAAAGTGAGCCACATGGAAGGTATGAATGGAAGGAAACGTTACACGTGGAGGTGAGTTAGAAGCCTATTTGGAAGCCAAGTGGACCAACCAAAGGCTGGCACATGGCAGTCCAGTTGGCCACCCTACTTTTATGTTTACCAAGAAAACAAATTATGGAGTTAGGGAGGATCGAACCTCAAACCTACAATTACCCAGTGTTCCCACTCTTCCTTCCCTACCATCACCCCTATTCTTTGTTCCTTAACCCTTATGGTTTTAACTTATATTTAAGTTTGAGTTGATTTTCATTTGGAATGCTGCCTGCCCTACCATCACCCATGTTCTTTGTTCCTTAACCCTTATGGTTTGAACTTATATTTAAGTTTGAGTTTTTTTCACCCCTGTTATTTGTTCCTTAACCCTTATGGTTTGAACTTATATTTAAGTTTGAGTTTATTTTTCATTTGGAAAAAGGGAGGATCGAACCTCAAACCTACAATTACCCGGCGTTCCCACTCTTCCTTCCCTACCATCACCCCTGTTATTTGTTCCTTAACCCTTATGGTTTGAACTTATATTTAAGTTTGAGTTGATTTTCATTTGGAACGGTGCCTGCCCTACCATCACCCCTGTTCCTTAACCCTTATGATTTGAACTTATATTTAAGTTTGAGTTTTTTTTCACTTTTGTTATTTGTTCCTTAACTCTTATGGTTTGAACTTATATTTAAGTTTGAGTTTATTTTCATTTGGAAAAAGGGAAGGCTGTATATTCTAATGTTTTAACATAACCATAGTCCAAAGTTCTTTGTTCCTTAACCCTTATGGTTTGAACTTATATTTAAGTTTGAGTTGATTTTCATTTGGAACGGTGCCTGCCCTACCATCACCCTGTTCCTTAACCCTTATGGTTTGAACTTATATTTAAGTGTATATTCTAATGTTTTAACATAACCATAGTCCAAAGTTCTTTGTTCCTTAACCCTTATGGTTTGAACTTATATTTAAGTTTGAGTTGATTTTCATTTGGAAGTGCCTACCCTACCATCACCCCTGTTCCTTAACCCTTATGGTTTGAACTTATATTTAAGTTTGAGTTTTTTTTCACTTTTGTTATTTGTTCCTTAACCTTTATGGTTTGAACTTATATTTAAGTTTGAGTTTATTTTCATTTAACCCTTATGATTTGAACTTATATTTAAGTTTGAGTTTAACCCTTATGGTTTGAACTTATATTTAAGTTTGAGTTTATTTTCATTTTATTTAAGTTTGAGTTTATGTTATTTGTTCCTTAACCCTTATGGTTTGAACTTATATTTAAGTTTGAAAGGGTTTGAACTTATATTTAAGTTTGAGTTTATTTTCATTTTTAAGAAGGGAGGGTTGTATATTCTAATGTTGTAACATAACCTTATGTCGCAAGATAATATACCAACAAACCTTATGGTCAAACTATCCCTAAACCTTCGCCCATATTATATGGCACAAGTTTATTTTCATTTTATTTAAGTTTGAGTTTATGTTATTTGTTCCTTAACCCTTATGGTTTGAACTTGTATTTAAGGTTAAGTTTATTTTCATTTTTAAGTTTGAGTTTATTTTCATTTGGATGAACTTATATTTAAGTTTGAGTTTATTTTCATTTGTAAAAAGGGAGGGTTGTAT
>LPNX010654386.1:389132-449004 GCA_001517045.1 Pseudotsuga menziesii
CACAAGATAATATACCAACAAACCTTATGGTCGAACTATCCCTAAACCTTCGCCCATATTATATGGCACAAGTTTATTTTCATTTTATTTAAGTTTGAGTTTATGTTATTTGTTCCTTAACCCTTATGGTTTGAACTTATATTTAAGTTTAAGTTTATTTTCATTTTTAAGTTTGAGTTTATTTTCATTTGGATGAACTTATATTTAAGTTTGAGTTTATTTTCATTTGTAAAAAGGGAGGGTTGTATATTCTAATGTTGTAACATAACCTTATGTCGCAAGATAATATACCAACAAACCTTATGGTCGAACTATCCCTAAACCTTTGCTCATATTATATGGCACAGCAAAATCTCAATATGGGGAGAGGTCCGCTTTTGAAGCAATGACCACCTCCACCTTTACCAAGCACCTTCACCATTGCACCAAGGTCGTCTCTTGAGATGGGATTGAAATATAATATTTTTATATTATTTATTGGTCGAATTTAGCTCCAATATGGGCGCAATCCACTCTTTTACCAAATTTAAATCTTATCCATATTATTTTATGGTTTTGTTTTAACCATATTCTATTTTAATTTAGGATTTGTTCCATTTTTAAACAAAATTATATTATTTTATGGTTATTTACCCATATCTTCTCCATTTTTAATGGATTTTCATCCCATTAACTTTGGGATTAGATATTTGTAAATCCCATTCAAATTGGGAATGAGATATGGATGTTGGGCAATTTAAGCCATGTAATTTGCATTGGGAAGGAATTAGAATGGTATGGGAGGAGTATTGGAAAATACACGAAAGGTTTGAAGCTTTTGAGGAGAGAATGGTAAGAAGCCATTATTCCTTTGTAAAGGATTTGTAATATTTTCTTTGTAAGAGTATTTTTAGCCATTCTTGAGAGATTGTGGAGAGTGAGTGGACTTCATTGTTGAAGTCGAGGTCTCTTTGCAACAGTTGAAGGAGGGATTTTGTACTTGTTCAAGCATTTTTTTTGAAGACTAATAAGATTGGTCCTCATTGGAGCTGGACCCAAACACGTAGCCCAAGAGGGGTGAACTCCGTTATCATCCACTATCTACAATTTTCATGATTTGCATCTCTTTTATGTATTTATGTGTTTCATTTTTTCTCTCTAATTTTTTCCATTTAAATCTTTTTTAATGAGTTTAAGCATACAAATTTTCACATGCAAATAATGATTACAAAGATCCTGTCATTTTCGGATCAAGTTTGGTATCAGAGCAGCTTAACCATTGCAATGTGAGTTTGTGAATGTTAACAAGATCAAGGCTAAAGAGAGGTGAAGCTGCACTTGATACTTTCAATCCAGATATTGGACATGCACATCAAAGAGATAAAACGACAAATGAAGACTACCAAGAATAATATGAGAAGGTATTTCGTAAGGATTTCTATCAGATGGCAGACATAGTAAAAAAACTGTTTGCAAGTTATCAAGAGAGGTTGGAAAATAAGAAATGAAAGAAGGAGAAAGTAGAGAATAATGCTTTGAGAAAATGAGGAGACCCTTCTGAGCCTTCTTCTCCATCTTCTTCTTCTTCTTCTTCTTAAAGCTCTAGTATTGCATCTTCAAATACAAAGAAAGAAATTGAGAAGGCTAAGTCTGATTTACCTTATTTGAAAATTGATATTAAATTTGATTTGCCTACATATAATGGTGAAGTTAACACCGAAAAGATATATGATTGGATCAGGAAGATGAGGTGTATTTCAAGATCCATAGTCTTGCATATGATAAAGCAAAGATTTCGTTGGATACTTTTCGCCTTGTAGGCCCTGCACTCATATGGTGGGAGAGTAAGAAACAGGAAGACCTCCTTACAAAATGTAAAATTATTTCTTCCTGGTATGAATTTACTGTTGCATTAAAAAATAAATTTTATCCATTAGGATACATACAGCAAGCCATGTTGGATTGGAAAAAATTAAGGCAAGGTAAAGGTCAAAATGTACAAGAGTACACTCATGAATTCAGATTGAGAGGTTTGATTTTGGTTATACCTCTTTACACTCATGAAACTCTTCTCAAGTTTATTTGAGGATTACATAGTTATTTGTGTCATACAATACTTATTTTTAATCCTACTAACCTTGATGAGGTATGTGTACAAGATATACACATTGAATCCAAAGGGAAGAGTGTTCATGATTTTTCTTCAGTTGAATCCATCTGGTCAAAAGAAGGAAACGAAAAAGGGAATTGTAGGAATACATCTACAATGAGGAAAGGTGATGAGAATCCTACCTGTTGACATTGTCAAAAGAAAGGGCACGAAGAGGAAAAGTGTTGGGTACTACATCTAGAATTGAAACCGAAGTGGTTTAAGGATCGTAAAGAGAAGCAAAAGGCCATGGTTATCATCGACTTTGGATCAAATTCGGAGGATGAAACAAAGACAACAATTGTAGGTGTGAAAGTTAAAGATATTGTTGGTAATGATTCTAAAATTGGTTCTTCATGTACTTCTACATCTAAATATCATGTCAGATCTAAGGATAGAAAAAGGAATGCATTGTTTCATATAAGGGTGATTACAAAACAAACTAAGATCAACACACTCATAGATAATGGATCCCAAGTTAATCTCATTTCAGAAGAAGTAGTTAAGAAGTTGGGATTAACAACAAACCCACACAAGAAATATTATCCATTAGGCTGGGTATGCAAAGATAAAATATTACAAGTAACAAAGCAATGTGATCTAAAGTTTCAATAACATCCAAGTTTGTAGATGAAATTGAATTTGATGTGGTTCCACTAGATATCTATGGAATTGTGTTGGTTAGCTCATATTTATATGATTGAAAGGAAATATTATATAGAGAACATAATCAATATCATTGTTTAAGGAAGGAATTGAGTGCATTGTACATTCACATTTATTTAAAAATTATAGATCATTAGTCACTACACAACAACTAAAAAGGGGTTGTTAATGCAAATCGGAATTTGGCACTTATGTCTATGCACTGTAGGCAAGAAAAGAATCATAAGCATGAAAAGGAAGTGTTATTTCACTACAATGCACCTATTATGGTTGATAGTGTTCCTCTAGTAAAACATAAGCATGATATCGGTACAATCTCTTTCATATGTTCAACTACGATATTCATCTTTATACTGATCAGCAGTATATGGTTGGTTTCGATAATATTGAATGAAGACTTGATTGAAAATGAGATTAATGTACTTAAGAATGTTAGTGCAGGGTTGATTATTGTTATGATGAGTTATCTGTACAGGTTCCAAGAAGGATGGACAAATGATAAAGGACAGGTGAGACGAACATGTCCTCTCTTGAATTTTGAATGATTTAGGATTTTAGTGGTCCAAAAGCTCCTTAGTGGGGAGGTTTGATCTAGGAATATATACTAGATTTATCAAAAATAAATTCTTCAAAATGTGAATAGAAGCTTGTAGCTGCGTAGATATCGACAATATATTTTTAACAACGTTCATTTCATGCAAAATGAAATCTGTATGTGAAAGTTATTCAGTTCTAAACTTTCGGCAAAACAAGTAAATTTGGAAAAAAAAATTCCATGTGGCACCACTGTAAGGATGACATGTGGAATGTATAGCCCTAAGGACCACCATAGTGCACCATGTGGAAGGTATGGATGGCAGGTCATATTACATTTGGAAGGAATGGTCACACGTGGAGGTGAGTTTGCAGTCTATCATATTAGAGGAAATTTTAGGTCTAAAATGGGTATCCTAAGGAAAATGATTAAATAATAGTTAAAATAATAAAATGATATTTATTAATTTTGGAGGAAGAAAGAAAAAAACTATTATTTGTGTTCGTATTTTCAACATATCTCCCAGTGTTTTTACTCAAATTTCGCACGGGAGGGCTCGTTTGATGTGGAATTTAATTCTGCATCCCAACAGGTACCCACACTGCATACTTTTGACGGACCTCGCTAACCCAAAAACAAGAAATACCTGGAAAAAATGTGATGATGATGAGAGTAAAAACACAGGGAGATATGTTGAAATTACGAACAAAAAATAGTTTTTTTATGACAAATATCTCAAGTCAACCATTATGGTTGAATCATTTTATTGAAATTCTATTGGCTCTTGAATTCCAACTCACAATAATGTATTATTGGCTCATTTTCTTATAAGGCTCATTTTAGACCCCAAACATTATAGGAAATTTGAGGTCTAAAATGGACCTGCTAAGGAAAATAATAAAATAATAGTTAAACTAATAAAATGATATTTATTAATTTTGGATGAAGAAAGAAAAAACTATTTTTTTGTTCGTATTTTCAACATATCTATGTTTGTTTTTATTAATTCCGCATCCAACAAGTACCCACATTGCATACTTTAGACTGACTCCGCTACCCAAAAAAGAAGAAATACATGAAAAAAAGTGATGATGACATCATCATCACTTTTTTTCATGTATTTCTTGTTTTTTGGGTAGTGGGGTACATCAAAAGTATGCAATGTGGGTACTCATTGGATGCAGAATTAAATTATGCATCCAACGATCCCTCCTACTTGAAATTTGAGTGAAAAAAAGGAAGATATGTTGAAAATATGAACAAAAAAGTATTTTTTATGACAAATATGCAAGTCAACCATTATGGTTGACTCATTTTATTGAAATTATATTGGTTCTTGAATTCCAACTAACAAGAATTTATTGTTGGCTCATTTTGGCAGCCAAGTGGACCAATAGGAGGTTGTTATGTGGGAGTCCAGTTGGCCACCCTATGTTTATGTTTACAAAAACAAATTGTGGGGTCAGGGAGGATTGAACCTTGTAATGCCCCGGTTTTGACCCCGTTGCATTAGATGCATATGATGTATATATTGTAAATGATCACAGTGTGGAGCTAAAGGCCAAGGCCCCACTATTGATCGGTTATGTTATGTTTTGGATTTAAATTGTCACCGATGGTATGTCAGGGCATGCGGCATATATTATGACGGTCATCATGTAAATATGCATCTATAATTAAAAATGAACCCGACCAGCTACGATCGCGGAAACTAAATCGAAAGGGGCATGATTTTCACGAGGATAAGGGTGTGGGGGAAATTAGGCAAACCTTGGCCAATGAGAGAAAAATACCCATGTCTTCTTTTCCTTGCTTTACCCAACCACTTTCATTAAGAAAGACTGTTGGTGGTTGAGGAAGTTAATTGTTTTGGGGAGTGGGGTGGCAGGACTATCAGTCCTCCCCCACACGAACACTCCACCATGGTTGACTTCACTATGGCTGGGAAAAAACGACTGCCATCATTCACGCAAGGATTTTTCCACTCTCCCCATGACTGTGCAAAAACGCTCATGCACTTGCAATTCGCGACCCCTCCATTGTTGTTCATTCTCATGCAGAGGGATTCTTTCCCGTTTTTCGTCTTCATGCACAGAACCTTCTGGGTTTTACCCACGTAGTTTCTTCCCCCGCGGATTTGCGAATGATGTGGTCATATCCACTCCCCACCGGCTGATTGTGGGTTTGGCATTGTTGCTCATGCTCATCCACAGGCTGGGAGACTGTAATTTCTTCCCCAACATGGTCTGTATATGTTTTCTTGGTGAGCTTGTGCCCAGGACGGGCTGTGTTTTCCCACGTTGTTGGCTGTGGTTGTTGTGATTTTCCTTACATGTTGGGGACTGTTGTAAATTCGCCTGAGAGTCATTTTGGCCACGATAGGGCCAAGAATGACTCAGAATTCATTTTCCCTGTTTAAGCTATGACAACTGACTTAATTGCTTGTGTGCAATGGTTGGTCTTCGGACCATGCAAGGAGCAGGGATGGGGGCTTGGGTTGCTTGATAAACCTGGTGGCTGGAAACCACACAGATAGAGCTAGAGGGCTGGCCTTCTTCTCCATCACCCCTGAATAGCACTAGAAGGGAATGCAGGGCCTGAGGGACTGTGTAGTAGAGAAGGGACTGATTCCTTGTGTTGGGTGTGTTTGGGTGTCTTAGAGGTCAGGTTAGTTCTGGTGTAGGTGATCTTGGCTCTGTAATGGGCTCATCAGCTTAGCAATTTTCCTTCTCCAGCTCCCTAATGGCCTGATAAACCCAACTCTATTGGCTTGGCTGTGTGTTTTGTGTATCCTTGGCTATGTGTAAGCCTGCTAGTTCCCTTATTCCTTGGAGAATCATGCCCAGCTCGGGGGTGGCAACGCTGCTGAGAGATTAAGGAGCACGCTGGCCTATGGTTGGGTGGAACGTTGCAGCGGCGTAGCTGGTTGCGGAAGGAGTTTTCATAAGATAAGTGATCTTGCCCAATTATACTTCTGCAACCTTAATTTCCATTAATGAAATGATGAACATGTTAAATGCATCCATGACTGAATGCTGTTGGTTTCTGTTATGTATGATGAATGCTTGTTTGAATGTATGATGTTCCACTATATCTGATAGATGATTGCATAAGTGCATGTTTTTACTTCAACGCAGTTTCCTTCAGCATTCTGTTTCAACCATTTTGTGTATGCATTTGTTCATGGGGCTCTTAGCCCGTGTGCTTGAAGCTTGTAGTCGCGTCCTCTTCGCCGGTTGGAGGCATGGGGACGTGACAAACCCCCTGATATGCAATCCTCCAGCGTTCCCACTTTGCCTACCCTGCCATATCCCTTCTCTTTGTTCCTTAACCCTTATGGTTTGAACTTCTATTTAAGTTTGAGTTGGTTTTCATTTAGAAAAAGGGTTGGTCAAGGGTTGTATATTGTAATGTTGTAACAGAACCATAATCCAAACAAAACTCTACCAAACCTTATGTCGCAATACAATATACCAATAAACCTTATCTCTGAACTATGCCTTAAAATATGCCATGCACAACAAAATTACATTATGGGGAGAGGTCCGCAGGCTTGAACCAGTTACCTCCTCCCCCTATGCCAAGCACCCTCACCATTGCACCAAGGTTGTCTCCTCCCCTATGCCAAGCACCCTCACCATTGCACCCAGGTCGTCTCCTTTGGTGGGATTTTAAATATAATATTTGTATATTAGTTGTTGGTTACATTTAACCCCAATACGGGCACTCTCCACTCTTTGAAAAAATTTAAATCATTTCCATATTATTATATGGTTTTGTTTTAACCATATTCTATTTTAATCTTGGATTTGTTCCATTTTTAAACAAAATTATATTATTCTATGGATATTTACCCATATCTTCTCCATTTTTTAATGGATTTTCATCCCATTAACTTTGGGATTAGATATTTGTAAATCCCATTTAAATTGTGAATGAGATATGGACTTTTGGGCTATTTAATCCATGTAATTTGCCTTGGGAAGGAATTGGAGTGGTATGGGAGGAGTATTGGAAAATGCATGAAAGGTTTGAATATTTTGAGGAGAGAATGGTAAGAACCCATTATGCCTTTGTAAAGGCTTCATAATCTTTGGTTTGTAAGATGATTTTTAGCCACAATTGAGAGATTGTGGAGAGTGAGAGGACTTCATTGTTGAAGTCGAAGCCTCTTTGTCGCAATTGAAGGAGGCATTTCATACCTATTGAAGCAATTTTTTTAAGACTAATAAGATCCATCCTCATTGGATCTGGACCCAGAGACGTAGCCTGGGAGGGGTGAACTCTGTTATCATCTTCTATCTACAATTTTCATGGTTTGCATCTATTTTATGTATTTATGTGTTTCATTTGTGCTCTCTAATTTTTTCCATTTAAATCATTTTTAATGAGTTTAAGCATACAAATTTTTCACATGCAAATAATGGTTATAAAGATCCTATCATTTTCAGATCAACCATGGACATATAATACATAAATAATGTTATCAAAATATAGACAATGACTTACTGAGTTGAAAAACAAGATGATAATATATCACAAAACCAAGAGGTTATTTCTTATATATTTCTTCAAACAAATCACCATGAAGAAAGGAACTTTTAAAACCCATTTGATGAAGTTCCCATCCAAAATGAGCAACAAGGGAAATAATCAGTAGAAAAAAGTTCATCTTTGCAACAGGGGAAAAGGTTTCTATGTAGTATATGTCTTCTTTCTAATAAAATCCTTTGGATACCAAAGGATTCTTGTAACATTCAATAGAACCATCAAAAGTAAACTTGGTATTATAGTCCCATCAACAATTCACAACATTCTTTCCTTGTGATCAATGAATGAGTTCCCAAGTTTGATTCTTCTTCAAAGAATCAAATTTAGCAGCCATAACATTTTCCCATTCAAGAACTCCCTAAGCATCAACATAAGTGTTAGGATCATAGGTTTCAAGAACATGTGCCATCAGTGAAACACTACGATGTTGTTTCTAACTTCAGTTCTATCGACCAATGCTAGCATCTCCATGATCTGATCCAACACAATTAATTGGTTTAGAAACCCACCTGTTGGCAGGGGTTTTGGACACATTAGTTGCACAACATCATAGATGTTGTGCAAGCTCAAAAGACATCGTGCAAGAGGAAGACTGGCGCGTAAGTGGAGAATAGAATATTTTGTATATTTTGTGTCACTTTTTTGTACTTTGGACCATATTTTATGTATATTGGTCATTATTTTGTAGATTCAGTTAAGAATTGGTTAAGAGTTAGTTAGAAGTGGACCTTGAATGTAAAGGCGCAGGCCTATAAATAGAAGTAGAATTGCAAATGTAGAGACACTATGGAAATTAATACTGAGACTAAGACAGAGATAGATATGAGCAACTGAGTGAATTTGTTGAATTGTGGATTGTTTTGAATCTGTGGATTATTGTGCAGAAGTAATATGACAAGACAGGAGTTTATCTGAATTGTTATTTCTTTTATCTTTTTTTATCCTATTGTTTCTGCAATCTAATGGTGAATGTGAATTGAATGTGTGACATGGATCTATGATGCGATGTTTCCTGCTTTTAAATGAAGTTATCTGTATAGATATGTTTGTGCAGTAATACGATTAGTTATGCTATGGATGAATAATGTGATATGTTAAGAACAATGATGAACATGCCTGTTGATGATTAAGTAATTGGTCAGATCTATTAGATGACTTGATAAATTATCAATGCCCATAGTCCTCTTCTATTCTGCGGAAACTTGGTTCTGACAACTCTCCCTCGAACATCTTGGGTGAGACTTCATCCTCTTCGTGGGTGTTGCCAAGCAAGATAAAACCTATCTGGGCCGATGCTCAGGGAGATCGAGGTGAGTTGAGCGTCAACAAAGTGGGAACCCCTGTCGACTGGTTTTGTTGGCTAGGGTTTGAGCCAACAAATGGTTCCATTGCATGTATGGTTTGATTAGGGATCACTTGGAAAACCTGTGATTGATGCTGGAAATATGTCAATAGCATCAAATTGCATTGAACTCTAAAAAGTGTATCTTTTGCACACCTTTTGGGATGTTGTTGGGTCACATTGTTTGCAATCAAGGGCTACTGGTTGACCCTGCAAAGATTGTGTTGATCTTGAGCTTGTCACCACCTACGAATGTGAATATGCTTAGAGCGACGCTGTGGCACACAGGTTATTATCGCAAGTTCATCAGAGGTTATGTTGCGATTACAGCCCCTATGGAGAAATTATTAAAGAAAGATGTCGCATTTGTATGGAGTCAAGAGTGTCAACGAAGCTTCGATACACTGAAGTCCAAGATGGCTTCAGCGCCAATACTTGTGTTCCAAGATTGGAACAAGGAGATTCACGTCCATGTGGATGCATCGTCTGTTGTGCTAGGCATGGTGCTCATGCAACTAGGTGAAGGAGATCTTGATCACCCAATCACTTTCGCTAATCAAAAGTTGTCATTTGCTGAGAAAAACTATATGACCACATAGAGAGAAGGTCTGGCGATGGTATATGTGCTGCAGAAATTCAGGCGTTACCTCTTAGGCGGTCATTTAAAGATGTTTACAGACCATTCTGCTTTAAAGTACCTAGTCAATAAGCTTGTGTTGGGGGGGAAGATATGTTGCTGCCTACTTCTCTTTCAGTAGTTTGATTCTAAGATAATAGTGTAGCCGGGTCACTTGAATGCGGTCCCTGATCATTTGTCTCGAATTGAGATGGGCGAGGAAGCCACAAATATTGAAGAAGGATTGCCTGATGTGCAGTTATTTAGATTCGACATGGAAGATGATTACTATGACCAAATAATCCAGTTTTTGGTGACAAGAGTCGCGCCAAAAATATTTCTCAACAAGCCAGAAGAAGCAATTGGTAGATAAGGCTTCATATTTCTAGTTGATTGTTGGGAATCTATACAAACTTGGACCAGACGAGATTTTGTGGCGCTGTGTCCTACCGCATGAGCAAGGGAATATTTTGGCCGAAGCACATTCGAGGGTCACTGGTGGACACTATGGAGGTTGCACTACTACAAGGAAGGTGCTTCGCACAGGGATCTGGTGGCCCACTCTGCATAATGATGCAACGGATTATGCAAGGACTTACGATGTCTGTCAATGCATTGGAAAACCCTCACGGCAATATGAGATGTCACTAGTACCGCAAGTAACATTGCATCCTTTTGATAAATGGGCTATGGATTTTGTGGGTCCAATTAACCCCCCAGGAAGAGAACTGGTGCGAGGTACATAATCACAACGACAGACTATTTGATGAGGTGGGTAGGGGATACACCAGTCGTGGATTGCACCACCGCAACAACAGCAAGAATCCTATTTGACAATATCGTGACATGATTTGGATGTCCAAATATATTGATAAGTGACTGGATAAGTCACTTCATCAACTACATAGTAAGTGTGCTAACAGAGGAGTTGCAAATACAACATAAGAAAAGTACCCCATATCATCCACAAGCAAATGGAACAATAGAATATTTCAACAAGATATTGGAGCATGCGCTTACCAAGGTATGTAATGCTAACTGCGATGATTGGGACTTGAAGATTCCAGCAGTGTTGTGGGCATATCACACCACTTGCAAGAGATTGATGGGGAAAACACCGTTCAAATTGGTATACGAGCAAGAGGAAGTCATGCCTATGGAGTACATTGTCCCCAGTGTACGCATTGCAGTAGCAACAAGCATGGATGATGAAGCAGTGCTAGAGGAGCATGTGGTGCAGTTGATATAGCTTGAAGAGGACCCCTTTATAGAATGTTTCCATTAGCGCATCGAGAAGGATCAATAGAAGGCTTGGCATGATCGCCACATAAAAAATAAAAAAAATTCAGCAAGGAGATTTGGTGCTGTTTTACGACAACAAGTTCATGAAGTATCCAAGTAAGTTATAGATGCATTGGTTAGGTCCATATCTTGTTAATTCAATTACCTCAGGAGGTGCAATTCAGTTGCAGCAGTTAGATGGTGCAACACTACCAAAGCTAGTGAATGGTAGCAGGTTGAAGCCCTATAGGATGGGCCCAGAACTGCACGATGCTTGAGGCACTGCGCAAAAAAAAAGTAGATAGGATGATGGATGAATGGAAGGTGCACCAAGAGTAGGTGGTTGCGCAGGAATAGGAGTTAACAACACAATTAGGAGGTCATGCTGCGATAGCCACAGGGCTATGAGAAGAAGTCACATCATTCATAAATGAAGACAGTTAAAGTAGTTAAACATCGGCACTTGTGGAAGTGACATGTAATGATGGTGGATCCAACTATTGGGTTGGTGGAATCGCCAACAGATTCAAGTAATTAATGAATGATTTTCTCATAATGATCGAATTGATGTCATAATGATGAAGTATGAGGCGATTTTTTGCTATAAGAGGAGGTTGATACAGTCGAAAGACACCATTGGGTAAAGTTTAATTACGTTGAGGTGCAAAGCTACCAAGTTGTCGAGCGAGCTATTGAGTAAAGCAAAAGAAAGTTGATAAGTCCAAATAGGGTGTGAGCTTATTAAGTTGTGAGAGGAATTGGTGTAGAATGCAAATTAACCCAGACACTGTTGAGATTTTGAGTGAGTGAGATTCACCTCTTAGACCAACTACAAATAAGGAAGAAGTCGCCAACATGCAAGCTAGCTCATCGAAGAGGAAGGTGCAGAATTCTATTTCTCCAGCATCACAAAAGAGACAAACTAGAATGGCCACAAGGGCACACAGAGAAGAAACAACACAAATGGGGCCATCAAGCCCTAAAGTTATGGAATCTGCAGCTAGAGCAGGGTGTCTATCAATGACATCGCTGGATACATCCCTCCTAGTCATCTTTGTGCGCAACACAGGAATCCCACAAAGAATCAAAGATACCAGATCAAGATTCCAACAATACCACAAGGGATGCTATGCACTTCTAATATTGTGCCTACACTGATGCAGCTGAGGTACAAATACCATGACCTGCTTGCATTAGAGGATGTCGCGAAGGAGCCGTATTGACCAATAGTATCAGCAGACTGTGCCCCGATAGAGTTCATTCTCAATGGCTGGGTGAGCTGACTGGACAAATTTGGATTGCTCGGGTTGATCAATATGCTGCACTTTGGGTTCCCAACTGAGCCGAATGCATGATTGAAACAACTTTTGGCATGTTTCCATTATGGGTATTTATGGTTAAATGAGCCGGTTGCAGTCATGGTGGAGTTGATTTCAGCAATAACGGGGCTACCCAAGGATGGGCTAGATAATGACAGAAATTTGGAAATGACTCTAAAGAAGCGTTATACTCTAGAGCACAACAGGAGGGCATACCGCATTGATAGCATCAATGATTGCACGGTCCATATTGGTGCCAGGATTTTGGCTAGTAAAGTTGTAAGGAAGAACTGCTCAGTTCAATGTAATTTCGAGGTGATTGCATTTGCTGAGTTATGTGCACAAGGAACACAAATGAATTGGTCCCTTTTTCTGATGAACCAGTTAGCTAAGGACACAACAATCGCACAGGCAGGTGCTAGATTATTCACATACAATTGGCTCCTCATTCTATTTGTGCTAGTATATTGGATGGAACCAGATGATTACCATGGGATGGACGTCAAAGCAGTAGAGGCGTGCAAGGGTACGAGATATCACAATCTATAGTGGGTTAAGGAAGCAGAGATAATGGTATATTTCTCGATCCAATTATGGATCTACTGCGAAGCGCTGTAGGCGGCAGTGGTAAAATTCCAAGACTGATGAAGGAAGCTGCGACAAAGTATAGGAGCATTACACATTTTGCAATTGGACCCCACACCATTTACATTCATGCGTGGTGGGACCCCGCCAAGAAATGGGTACCAATGAGGTGTAAGGTGTCTGATGCGGAGTTGGAGGTAGTGATTAATGGTTGGCCCGTAGAGTAGCGAGAACCGATCAGTATATCAAAAGTTTCAACAGAAAAACCAGTAGATGCACCTGAGGATCCTATATGCAAAGATGACCAACAATCTGTTGATGAATCATCAACAAAGACACCTACTAACCCAGAAGCGCAGTGCATACTTCAGGAAATAAGAAAAATGAGGCGCATGGATTAGGCTGTGAACAACAACACCGTGTCAGCAATGGAAGCACGACTGCATCAACTTGTAGAGGTTGTTAATGATGTGACTAATTCCGCTACAAAGGAAATGAAGAAATAAACACATGAAGGATTCGCTGAGATAAGAGCTAAATTGGATCTTGTTCATAATGTTGCTTTAAAAAGAGTACCAGAGAGAGTAGTTGTGCAGGAGTGCACGTCAATTATCACCGAGACATGGGCCAGGAATGTTCAAATTCCCTCGAATACGATTGACGCTGGACAGGAGGACTTGAATACCTCCCTGCAACAACTGCAAAACATTGCCTTAGATACCAATAGGTTGTCTACCCAGAATTTGGTATCCATGCAGCAGGTTTCCAACCAAGAGTTGGTCGATAGGCAGAAGGATATCAATGACCAGTACCTACTGTCGTATGAGAAAGAAGAAGCAATGCAAAGAGAGGTAGACGATTTGCGTCGTGCCAATGAAAATTTGACAAAAGACAAGGCATAGGAGATAGAAGTACTAAAAAGAGCGCACGAGAAATTGAGGATGAAAACTGCATAGAAGATCAAGGAATTGATGAATAACTGAGTTGAATTGGAAGGGGATGTAGCAGATGCATGTCAGCGTGTCTTGGAGAGCACCACAAAACTGGATGCGGTAGCCAGAGCGAAGAAACTCAGAGCTGTTATTCAGCAGCTACATAGTGAAACCAACATTTTGGACGCGTTGATACACCCCTCCATGCCACCAGAACAGATATCCACAAGGATGAGACTGAATAGCTGGAAACATAGCTCGATGAGTTAGAATAGGACACCAAAAAAGTAATAGATGCGACTACGCAAGTCTGGGGAAGCATAGTGCAGGACGAACAACAGGAGAAACTAACTGCATAGTTGCAAGAAGCAGATGGGAAATTGGTGACCCTGAAGATGTCGCTCAAAGCAATGTCATTTATGATGCAGATCACCAAGGCATCAAAACTAAAGGATCTATAAGTCACAAGCGCAAGAGAAAGGCAGAAGCGGCGCAATGCACAGTTAGACAAGTTCAAGGATATTGGAGCGCAACTATCGATGAAAGTAGTCTCTATGCTCCAATCCGCACAAGAAGGAAAGACAAACATTGTTGCAAAGATGGTTGAGCACCCTGTCAACCATGATATAAAGGTGAACCAAGAGATTATTGAATGGGTCAAGGAGCAGGTCAAAGCAATCACTCAGCAGTTCACAGATTTCAAAGCTAAGATCATTGAGTTTACCATGTCCAGTTAAGCATGGCTCGAGGGAGAGGCACAAGATTTTGTTGGGGGCCTGTTGGCAAGGGTTTTGGACATAATAGTTCCACAACATCACAGATGTTGTGCAAGCTCAAAATACATCGTGTAAGAGGAAGACTGGCGCGCAAACGAAGAATATAATATTTTGTATATTTTGTGTCACCTTTTTGTACTTTGGACCATATTTTATGGATATTGGTCATTATTTTGTAGATTCAGTTAAGAATTACTTAAGAGTTAGTTAGAGGTGGAACTTGAATGTAAAGGCACAATCCTATAAATATAAGTAGAATTGCAAATGTAGAGACACTATGGAGATTGATACTGAGACTGAGACGGAGATAGATATGAGCAATTGAGTGAACTTGTTGAATTGTGGATTTTTTTGAATCCATGGATTGTTGCGCAGAAGTAATATGACAAGACAGGATTTGATATGAGTTGTTGTTTCTTTTATCTTTTTCTATCATATTGTTTCTGCAATCTAATGGTAAATATGAATTGAATGTGCGACATGGATCTATGATGCGATGTTTCCTGCTTTTAAATGATTTTATTTGTATAGATCTGTTTGCGCAAGAGTATGATTAGTTCTGTTATGGATGAATAATGCAATATGTTAAGAACAATTATGAATAGGAATGTTGATGATTAAGTAATTGGTCAAATTTATTAGATGAATTGATAAATTATCAATGCCCATAGTCCTCTTCTATTCTGTGGAAACTAGGTTCCGATAACTCTCCCTCGAACATCTCGGGTGATACTTCATCCACTTCATGGGTGTTGTCGAGCAAGATAAAACCTATCTCAGTTGATGCTCAAGGAGATCGAGGTGAGTTGAGCATTGAAAGAGTGGGGACCCCTGTCGACTGGTTTTGTTGGTTGGGGTTTGCACCAACATCACCGAGGTAAACAAGTGGAAAATGATTTAGGTTAGTTGTTTTCAGTTGATTTAGTCGAAATGGCATCATACTCAGTTAAGGTGGACTGACTACAAGTCGATTTAGAAGTAGAATATGTTGGTCTAGCCTAAACTCCAAGAAGGGGTATAGTCAATCTAGATTCTTCAAGAATATCAAATGGATCACTATGCAATAGAACAGATAAGGAATTCAACAATTTATCATGTGAAATATTCTCATCAAAGATCATAATTTAAGCTCAAAATGATTTGTTGTATGACGAGGTCAAATAGTCTATAGGATTTTGATTCATCAGAATATCCCATCATGATGGAAGAATGACTCTTTTCATCCAATTTATTCCTATAGTTATCATTGATATGCACCCAAACAACACATACAAATGTTTTAGATGTCAAACAGAAGGTTTTCTTCCATTCCACTTTTTGTCTAGATTTATGTCGTTGATAACTCTAGTCGGAACAAGGTTCAAGATATAGTTTGAACAGTAAATATCTTCTTCCCAAAATTTAGTGGGAAGGTCTTTTTTTGTAGTAGGCAACAAGACATTTCTACCAAAGTCTGATTCTTCCTCTCCATGAATCCATTTTGCTTAGGGGTGTGAGGTAAAAATATCTACCAATAAATACCATTTTTCAAGAGATATCCTTCAAGTTGTTGACTCACATATTCTCCACCATTATCTAATCTCAAACATTTGATAGGTAATTTTCATTTCTCTTCAACTAGGGACCTGATTTCCTTGAATATTTCAAAGACACGACTCTTATTCTTCAAGAAATATACCCAAGAAAATATATATAAATCATCAATAAATGTCAAAATAAACTTCGCACCTACTAATGAGGGTTTGTTCATGCAACATAGAACATTGTTAACAAGTTCTAGTTGGTTATGTGCTCACCATTATTTCTTGGAATCAAAGGGTGCCTAATGATGCTTTCAAAGCACACATCCTATACAAACTCCATCGGGTGGAACACTATTTGGGAGACTAACAACCATATTATTTATTACCATCATATTAAAACTTAGAAACTTTATATGTCCAAGCCATTCATGCCAAATTTGACTTTTGTCATCAGTGTAATCAATGAGTGCATTCAATTCAGTCAAGATAGTTAATGCAGTAGGTCTGGGAGAATCACAAAACTTGTAAATTCCATATTTTGGATCTAGATGTTGAAGAAATATTTTTACCCACAAGCCTTAAATCCTTTATGATAAAGCAATCTAATGAAAACTTAATTGTCTTCTTAGTATGTGTAAGTTGAGAAACTGACAACAAATTTTTGATCAAGTTAGGTACATGATAGACATTGGATATT
The DNA here is from genome assembly GCA_001517045.1 of Pseudotsuga menziesii. Lineage (NCBI taxonomy): Eukaryota > Viridiplantae > Streptophyta > Pinopsida > Pinales > Pinaceae > Pseudotsuga > Pseudotsuga menziesii. Next base: position 406,084 of record LPNX010654386.1, read on the forward strand.
TGACCATGTCAGCATTCAACATTGTTTCTTCCAAAAATTGTGAGAGTGTAATCATTAGCTACATAAATATTATGTTCTGGAGCTCCACTTACGGGAGAGAGTAGGAGAGTCATCCTTATCTATATGATGAGTACAACCATAATCGACTATCCATTCTGTCCAAGCGGTACAGGGATGTATGCATGGGAAGTGTTAATAGAAAAGGTAAAGTTTCCACCAAATTGATTGACCTTCATCTTCTTCTAGCAAATTTTCTTGAAAATGTCCCATCTTTCCACAGTAGTGATATATTTTCATCTTTTAATTCTTCTTCATTGATGTCAACTCTTCGGCCTTTCCTTTTTAGGTAGTTCGATACATTTTGGTTGATGATATGGTCGACCATGTACTATTTTTCTTTACCTTTCTTTTGAGAAAGTGATCTTGACATTTGATACCAAGCTTCCGTTCTTTAAGCAATTTTTGTGGGTCTTTAATCAACAAGTCATAAAAGATACAAAAGGTCGATACCTTACCATATTGCCATGTGGAATCCGATAGGAATGAAAAGAAGAGAAGAACACATCATAATGTGTCGTCAAATTCATTAGGACCGGTTCAATGAGTTTCCCATCCTTGTTTGGAAAATCCTTACAACATTCTCCCAATTTCAACGGTAGCTCCTTTATGTGATCTAAATCATCCTCAATCCTATAAAAGGAAAGGTGTTCTAGAGAGATCGACTCTTTATCTATCTGCATTAATTGACTGTCATTAACCTTGTTTATTGAATATATGTTGTAATTGATGTCAAAGGATCAAAGGATCATGTTGGATATGTGATGTCAAAGGATCAAATATCAGATGGACTAGAAGTCAAAAGAATCGGATGGAATTTCTAAAATACTTCCTCTTGCACATCCAGCTTGAACTACATATGAGAGAATGTGAAAGTCACATGAAAGAAATTATCCTACCATGACATTGGTCACAAATGCACACATAATCATAAATATAGAAGAACATTGAAAATGGCACATATGCACAAATACCATTTGTTTGACTTGTGAATAAAGAGCAACAAAACTGTGTGTAAAAGTCCCACAAAGAGTATGGTATGTGGTACAAAGATATATAAAGAAACACAAGCAATACATTGAATTGTGTGTCATACACTATGCAAAGTTGAATTGTGAAAAGAGGCACATTGAGGCACATCCTAACTTGTTGAAGACACAATCCAATGGGGCGTTATCTGAAGTTAAGGAACTTCACCAAGTGGACACATATCTTGAGTTAAGAAGATTATAAATAAGAAAGGGATGGCTGAGGTGAAGTAATATTGTAGAAACAAAGATCTAAGATAACTGCTTGACAAGATTCAAAAGAAAATTTAGGGTATCAATGGCTCATTGATCACATATATTATATTTATGTAGCAGAGTTGCAGTGCACAATATAGTCAATGTTGAATAATGAATAAGTGTGCTAGAAGAAAATGATACATATATATTGGATGTGCGAAGTTCTTGCTCAATAAAAGACACAGATTGCAGAACAACAAAGGTGACTTAGCTGGAAACTCTATTAAGACACAAATCACATATATCTTTTCACATCATGTTTTTGGGAAACTGTCTGATAAAAAATCTACAACCATTACGGATTGTGAAGGAAATCTAATTTATCTATTTCCATTCTTTCTATATAATAATATTTCATATAAGGGAGGTCAGACGAGGAAAGAAGAAGGGGGTTGTGTCCTCCTTCTAGTCAGTGCCAGAGAATGAAAATTAGGGTGTGGAAGCATCCTTTCTATTGGTGCAGATTAAACTCAGGGGGACATATCCTCCTTCCAGTCATTGTTGGATACCAAATGAAATTTGGTGGTTCCACAACTAGAGAGTGTAGTTTCCATAGGTCATATCTTAAAGTCGTAAGTCGTAGTTTGTGTAGTTGGATGGATATCTACTCGGATTGGTTCCTAAATATTCTGCATTGGTGATTACGTGGATTGAAGTTGCTTCAGGTCAATGTCAACAACCCACACATTGTAATTGGGATTAGGTTAACACCTGAAACAAGTGGGTTCTCATGTTTGGATACTGTAATCTCTCACTATTGTAGTTATACAATTATTTATAGATGTACATTTATACTCAATTCTATGTGCATTGTTTTGATTATTCTTGTGAATTATTGAAGTTTTTTAAATATGAAAAAATATGCATAAGTTAAATTGATATATATATGTGCAATTACTTATTCACCCCCCTCTTGGTAATAACTCAATACCAACATTTTTGAATAGTGACTTCAACTTACTCCAAATGGCATGAAGATAGTTGATCCCACGTGTATGAAAATGAATCTTCCTTGAAATGTAGGTCATGATGACTATAACAACCTCATCCTTATTTTCGTTGATGAAAACCTTATCCTAATCATCCATCGAATCTAGAACAATGACCTCCATATATTTCCATAGTCCCTTTCTCTTGCACAAAGTCTCCATATTTAACACCCAAATTACAAAATTGTGTCCATTCAAAACAACGGGTTCTATCTTAAAATTCATCATTCTAATCAAGCAAATATGACCCAAGTTCAAGAAGAGGTATCAGTCGACAAATATTCACCTAGATTTGATCAACCCTAGATGACTTAGCACGATTCATAGGAAATAATCTAGGTCAAGACCAATATCTTGGTTACCACATTGGAGAAATTCTTAATTAGAACCATAGAACATAAAACAAAATAGCAGAAGGGAATTGTATTCCAATAATATATGTTTCTAAAAACACGATTATAACACCTAAGCACAACACATTGTGATCAAAACATCACAATGCATTATCAACATATGATTCAAGCATTTCAACACAAACGATAGGTTTGTTCTTTTATATTCTCAAGGTCTAACAAAATCCCTTCAAGTGAGGATGATCTAGTCAACAAATAGGGATCATTGGTTCTAACCATTTCCATGAAATTAACAACATCCCATAGTTTAGTCAGTTTTTCTAGTTGAGCAAATTACAGCCTTGTAGACCATTTAGTTGATCGTTTAGACAACCACTCAGTTAAGATTCGATTCGAATGCTCTGCTAGTCGACTCATGTTTTTCAAATGGATTTCTCTAGAATATCTAGGAGTGTGATGAACCTACATAACCTTAGGTTCCAACAATACATTGGAATCCTAAGTTTTACTATAAATCAAGATTCCATTAAAGAAAACTATCAAATCATCATGAAGTGACGGCCTCAAAAATGTATTCATGAGGCTCTAAAGGGTATAGAGGAGTTACAAAGTCCAAAATGAATTACCAAAAACTCACAATGGACTTCATGTGCATATAAAGTTGTCTTCGGAATATCAACCTCTTTCATCCTAACTTGGTGGTATCCTCAATGAAGATCAAGTCTGGTGAAAATTTTGGCACCATGGAACTCATATAGAGGATCATCAATGGTTGAGCTAGAAAATTTATATTTAATGGTTAAATTATCAAGGGCATTAAAATCAATACACATATAAAAATTTCCTTCTTTCTTTAAAACCAAGACCATTGAGGATGAATACAGGTTGGTGCTAGGACGAATGGATCCTGCCTCTAGTAGCTCCTAAATGATCTTCACATTTTCATTATTTTGTGCAAATGGGTTCCTATAAAACATACATTTGCTGGTTGAATGTATGAAATCAAGGGAATACCATAATTATTCTCTCCTCTAGATGGATCTAAACCCTTCAATGTCTCAAAGACCTACTAATTTTTGTCTAAAACCCTCTACAAGTCAAGATAGATTCCTATTGTAGTGTTATCCAAAGCCTATATGGCATGGAAGTGATAAATAATTCTAGAGTGGCCTTTATTCAATATATTTTCCATCCAATGAGAACTTATAATTTTAGGTGATCCTTCCTGAAGCCCTTTTATGGTGAGAGTATGAGAGTCATCAGTAAAACTCAAGTATAATTCCTTTGACTCCATGGTAATTGGCCCCAATGTGTGTATCTATTTTCCCATAAAACTAATCACAACCACCCATATCTATGGACGACATATGAGTTTTGAGATGATGGTCACCTAGTTAGAGTCTCACTTTTTCACAATGCTCCCCACATTTCATCATCTCATCATTAGCAATCATAATTTGAAAGTTGGTCACTAGGTGGACATAACAGTGGAATTCTTCCACCACTCACTAGTGAATCAACTTGTAGGTTCTACCACTATAAAATGATGCTACAACTTTGCAATGCTCATTGTAACCCATAATTTTCAAGGTTTGTAGGTCTGAAATACCATATACATTATGATGAGAGATGATTGGTTCTTATTGATGGACTTCAAGTTGCATTTCTACTTACATGGGAGACATCTGGATAACAACCTCAAACTTGGGGGTATCTTCCATAATGGTGTCTTTAGAATAGGTAGGATTAGTCACATCAATTTAAAATAACCTATGTTATTTACATGTATGACTTGGATAATACGTTTCATCACAATTGTAGTAGAGTCATCGTATTTGTTAGTTTCTTATTTCTGCTAGAGATAAATCTCTACTTTAAAAGGAGGAGAAGGAATTATGTCTAAGAAACTAAACTATGTAGGGAATGAGCATGGAATGAAATATGTTTTTTTTCTTTGTGTGTTGATCATTATCTCTACTTCTATAACTCTCTAAGATGCCTCCAACAAGGAAGTAGGATGTTGCATACTAACTTGGGCTTTAATCGCCACCTTGAGGCCACTAATGAAACATTATTTATAGAAATCATATGTTAAGTTCTAAGTATGGATGTATAATTTCTCAAAGGATGAGATAAAGTCTACAACTAATCCTATTTGGCATAACTTGCTAGGCCACCCAAAATAGTAAGTATCTCACTGGTAATGGGAATGGACATCTTTAACAAATAAACTCCAGGTGATGTAGCACCAAGATGGTTTTTTATGTCAATCCAACATTTTCCACTATTCTCAATCCAGATTGAAGACCCCCACCCTAAGATTCATCAAGTCATCAACAATGTCATGAAGGGTGAAGTAGTGTTCAAAATGGGTGACCCATCGTGATGGGTTAGAAGCATCAAATTTATTCAAGTCCACTTTAGAAAAATGAATATAGGTGTTACTTATCATGGAGGGTGGGTTGTGGATATGAGTAACTAATGCGAGTTTTTGGTGGCTAAATAGCCCTCTGTGAGATCTTTCTTCTTGGTATGGATTACTATGCTATGTATTCATAGGAGTTTTTTAGAGATGTCATGAGCTAACAACTGTTCCAAGGATTTGTATACCTTCCAAATTTTAATATAGCTTTTGATCCAACTTCTTATCCAAATTTTGATCTATGATTCTTACTTCCTCTCTAAGTTGTCGAATCTCTTTGATATGCCAATCATAACCCTCTTGTATTTTTTCCAAAAGAGCCTTGTATGATTATTCTAGGGTTTAAAACTTTCTGTGAGAAGTTGTTCATATTTTTTAGGGTATTACAAGGTTCTCTATAGGGAGGAGGATCATCCATTATGGGATGGTTAGGTGAGGGTAAGGTTTGCAGGGTATTGAAGAGGAGGGAGTGGCAAGTGCTATATCTCTCTGATATACATGTGGAGTCCAGCAATAGTACTTGTCCCATATCATAGGACACTATAAGGAGGATTTCCTATTCCCTTATTCATACTACATGACATCCAAAGTACTAGACAGTGATCCCCTTAAGTGTTATTCTTGAAGTTCTATAACAATAGGACTATAAATCATTTTATCTAAAGCAGGTTTTAGGTATCGCTGGGAGACTTAAGATATACCCAAAGGTAAGTGGAACTGAAATTCCATATACAAGTGTTGTCTAATGCATCTCTACTCGAAGGGGTACCAATAGAGGATACAAGTGTCCCCAACAATGTGACTTGGTGCCACTTATATTTTCTATGTGTATGCTTCCCCAACCGCATGTTTACATGTTCAATGACATATATCTATGTTATTTACAAATGCAGAATGGCATCTAGAATTTTTTTTTAAAATTTAGGACCTCACTAACCCCAAAAAGAGTCCCATAGTCAATGGATAACAGCTTACTCTTCAAGGTAGGGTTTAAGAATGAAATATTGAAATAAGCACATCTCCTTATAAAATCATGATTAGGAGACAAACTTGAGGCTCTTGTAACTATGAAATTTCTACGCCTATGAGTATAAATTATTATTCTATAGTATCATGATATGTCTACTCTACAATTCCATATGTTTTACTGAATTTTGAAGTGCCAAGAAAAAATTAGGGTAATTTTCCTAAAATTTGCTAATTTTGGCCTTCTTAGAAGAGAAAAATTGTATGGCTTGCCACATGTCCAATATTTTAGGTATGAATATGAAATTTGTATCCTAAATAATATGGTCCATATTATTTCCAATGCAAACAAGGGCATTCAATTTGGACCTTTTGAACTATAGATTTAATATTTTTTCTCGAAACACCTATTTAAGGTTCGTTTTGTGTGAGTCAAATTAACTAACTTACACATAGTTTATATCCAAACTTATAGCAACCCAAAATATTAAATTTTGGCACATGTTACTTACATATGTCTTAGTTTCTACCAAAAAATTTCATACCTTCAAACTTCACAGAATATAATTTGGAGCAAAAATTAGAAGATGTCTCATTTCAAGGAGCCAAACCTTAGGATTAACAATTCTTCCATTTTCGGCCCAAGAAAGAGATATGATACTACTTGTAATATAATTTAACCCATAAATTCGTAGCAATTATGGAAAAACACAAGCGAGAATAGATAAAACCCTAGAAAGATATGTTGTCTGAAAGATATCCTAAATTGAGAGTTATGTGCACTTGCCTCTTTAAGGGGACAACCTCCAAGAGGAAATCTCCAAATACAATAACAATTCTTGAAAAAACATTACATAGCTTAGTACTCTATAAATAGTTCTTCAATGGCAAAATCCCTAACTACTTGTGGTCCTGCTATTAATGAGAATCAACTACATTAGACCATTTATTCAATGTAGGTGACCCTATTGCATTATGTCACTATGCACCAACTCTTTATGGGCCTTATGGCCTTGTAGATTGATAAAGTAGGAGAGTTAAGGTAGGACACTAACATACAAAAAAGTATCATATCACAATTCTATCAATAGATCAATAAAAATTTCACCATTAAAAATATTATTTCAGATGAATCTAATAGGAATTGTAGACTTAATTATTTATTAATAGAGGAGTTATAGACCTAATGATTTATTAAGAGGAATCATATAGAAAATGTAGAATATTTATGTGTGAGTGTAAATGGTTGTAAATTTGAAATTATTAGAGACCCCCACTCATTATCTTACATAAACTCTTTGGGAAACTTCTCACCCTCCAACCCATATTTGTTTTCAAGTCATCACTAAATGGTTGTAAAAAAAATTTCAGTAGAAAAAAGCATGTCCTTGATATTCATAAAAGAATCAAATGGCATCAAAAATGCCTTCCCAGAAGTATGGGTTACAATCATATAATTGGTTGGAGGGATGATAGCTACATCAACATCCTATGTGAGTCACAACACATCAGAGCAGAGAGGGGGAAAATTTCATATACTGCAATACTATACCCATCAGTAATAAGTATGTCCCACATAGCCATATCTACCGTGAACCCAAAAAGTGTAGAACAACAGTCTAAAGAAGCCGCTCCATAACTTTCCCCTGGGTGCACAGCACCAAGCTCAAAAGAGATTGTAACAATCCTGAGAGGTCAAATGACCATCAATGAATTCAGAGTAAAATCCCAAACCTGGAGCCAAAGAAAGTGCTTTTTTAGATAGTCGGTCTGCCAGCTGATTGTGTTCCCGGTAGACATGGAAAAAGGACAACTCTAGGAAGCATGTGCATATCTTCCTAATATCCCTATACCAATGGAGGAGCTCAGGAGGTGTGAGGGATGCAGTACCTTTAGCCCAATTGATGATGACACATGAGTCACCAAATATATTGAGCTTGGGTAACCCCATCATTTGAGAAGTATGCAGAAGGGCCCAGAGCCCCAGTAATTCAGCCCTGGTATTGGTGCTAAGACCCGCCCCCAATGCAAACTCGAAGGAGTGAGACTCATTCAAGTGCAGATAGAAGCCAACCCCTCCATAATTATTAACTGATGCACCATCAAAAAACCCACAGGGGTATACAAGTATAGGACCAGGTCCCTTGGGTCTAGACTTTTTAACTTTTGTGACAGGAGAGCAGAACAACTGTGAAGAGTAAGCTATCTAGTGTAGTATGTTGATGACAGGTACTCTTTTTCCTTCAAAGATGCACAAATTCCTCGCTTTCTATATAGCCCACATGGCAAGAAATGGGAGATAGAAATACCCAGATTGCTTTGAGTAAGTAACAGTCCACATTTCCAGGAAAGTACTAAGACCATCAGACAGGAATGAGTGTGATAAATGGTCCTGTTCCATCAGTCTAGAGAATATATTTTCCATACAGAGCAATGATAGAAAATATGCTCAACACTATCAACATCCGATCTGCACAGTGCACATATACCAGGCCCCATCCAACCACGCTTATGAAGGTTGTCCCAAGTGAGCAATCTGTTCTTAAGAACTAGCCACGAAAAACAACAAACTTTCTTGGGGAGATTGCTATTCCACACAAAGGTAAGAAGTCTACTGCTAGACGGAGGAGAAGAAGCATTTATGATGCAATCATAAATCAAATTGGCAGAAACAGTGCTATGAGACATTTTATAAGACCATGTTAGGGCATCCATATGATCAATCAGGCGCATACCACATAATTCCAGACTTCTAGTAAAGGTATCCCAAGCTACTTTCCATTCACCGCCAATACCCAGATCCTCGGCAGAATACCAGTAACTGTGTGCATCTAGGAGGAGATTCCGTGCCTGTGCCAGAGTCACGATATCCAAATCCTCTAAGTACTCTCTTAAACCAGGTGGAATCATGAGTGAGTTGGGTACCCCAACAATCGGATCAATACCAATAAGAACATTCATCCCATTTCCAACCTGCCAGGCCAGCTCCCGACCAAGCCACGAAAGTGTGAGCAAGAACCCCTTCCAAATTGCAGAGACCCCACGGGATTGAAATTGCTTACCCCTGAGCCACATCTCAATAGAATTATTTTTCAAGTATTTATTGACGATAACACGATGCCAAATTCCGTCATTCTGGAGTACCGTCCATAGGTTCTTTAATCTAAGAGCAATACTTAACCAATTCAAATGCTTGATGTCCCAACCACCAAACTCTTTAGGCCATGTGAGATGTTCCCATCTGGTCAGGTGAAATCTGTGCTTGTTGTCCGAAGATCCCCAAACGAATGAAAATGCCAAACTTCTGAGTTTGTTTAAGACAGATACAGGAATGGGTGCCAAGCCCATCCAGTAGATAGGAATACTTGTCAAAACAGCTTGTACAAGTGTCAGGTGACCACCAAGTGAGAGGATCTTGTGTGCCCAGTGGGAGATCCGATGTTCAAATTTATAAATCAGCCAATGCCAATCACGGACCCTATATCCCAAAGGCTTGAGAAAATAGCCCAGGTACATAAAGCCTGCAGTGATAGTTTCCATTTTATAGGGAAAAGCTTTGGCAATTTCAGTGCGAATATCAACATCCACATTATTATAAAGAAAACTAGATTTGTCAACACTGATACACATCCCCGATGCCTTACAGAATCTACTCAAAATGACATCGAAAGCCATCCATTCAGATAAGGTACCCGAGCCCAGAAGGATCACATCATCAACAAAAAGGAGATGAGTAAGAACAAAGGTGGAGGTGATCTTGATACCTTTGATGAGTCCATTATCCCTAGCATCAACAATCAGTAGACTGAGCCCTTCAATCACTAGTATAAAGAGCAGGGGAGAAAGGGGACAGCCCTACCTGATACCTCTTGAAGCAGAGAAGAACTTCATGGGAGTACCATTGATTAGGATTGCAAAGTTTGCCGATGTAAGGCACCCCATTATCCAGTTAACAGCTAGCAGAGGAACCCCAATTTGAATCAATATAAGCCTGATGTAGGACCAATTAACACGATCAAAAGCCTTCACCAAATCCAGTTTAAGTATAAGTGCACAAGAATTTTTTGTCTTGACAGTATGGAGAGTTTCCTGTACAATACCAATTGGATCCATAATCTGACGATTTTTTAAAAACCCAAATTGTTCAATGGATATATGGGAGTCCAATAAGGGTTTGAGTCTCACTGCGATGACCTTCAATATCAATTTGTAAAGCAGATTGCATAAGGATATGGGCCTATAATCCGTGAAGGTAATAGGCTTGTCCTTTTTGGGAATAAGAGCCAAAAAGGTGGAATTTACGGAGGGAGGGATACAACCTGAGACCCTAGTATAATCCACAGCAGTACACAATTCTTCATTCAGCAGGTCAAAGAAGAATAGGTAGGATTCAATAGGCCAGCCATCTGGTCCAGGGCTCCTGTCTTTCTTGAATGAGTGAAGTGCACTTTCAATTTCAGATAAGGAAACAGGTTGTGTGAGACCAGTGGCATCAGCCAAGGAGATCATATTGGGGTAGAGTGAAACAACCTTGAGTTGTTCAAGGATACAGGTCAGGTAGTCATCTTTGAAAATATTCGCAAAATGTTTCTGTCCCAGAAACTTTAATTCAGAGTCATCCTCATAATAGCATCCACCATCATCCTGGAGGGACCAAATGGTATTTTGATTCCTTCTACCCGAGGCCAAAGCATGAAAGTACTTTGTATTGGAGTCACCTTCCAAAGCCCATTTGGTCTGACTCTTGAGTTGCCATGTTAAAAGGTAGTGCTCTAGTATCTTATTTTTTTCCATACGGAGCTGTGATAGGGAAGTCTGTTCCTCAAGTGAAAGGATGCCAAAGGATGAGCTACCAAGTAAGGAATTGATATCCCCATCCAGTCTTCGAGATTCAGACTCCATGTGAGAACTTTTATCTTTAATCCAGTCTTTAACTTCCATATTAAGTGAACGGAGTTTATGGGAGAGATGATCCAGCTCCGATCCTTGTGAAAAAGGTGATAGAGTAGTCCATCGATCAGTGACCCAAGAAACAAAGTCCTTATCATTGAGCCAAGATCGATTGAATTTAAAGGGGTAATTACAGGACCCCAGTGACTTATTCCATTCTAAGAAAACAGGGTAGTGATCAGAGATATCGGATGTATGGGTCCACACTCGATGAGCTAAGAGGGTAGGGATCAAGGAGGAGGCAATTAAGAAGCGGTCCAGACGTTTGCTGATCCCATCATCACCCACCCTTCCGTTCCTCCAAGTGGGTCCAGCAATGGTGGGAGCAGTGTCAATAAGGCCCACATAATCAAAAAGTTGTTTAAAGAAGGAAGAAAGGGGATCAAGTATAGCCCTCTTACCCCATATCTCAAAAGAATTCATGGTCAAGTTAAGGTCTCCACCCAGAATCAAGTTAGGTGAATTAAGCATGCCCCCCCTGTACACCTTATCCCAGAAGATATCCCTATCCCTGTAAGGGCCATAGCAATTGAGGATGTCAAGTGTGGTGTCCAGACCCCGGAATTTTTCCTTCACAAGGATGCCAGCATAGGTTTCATAAGCATGACATCTAACCCTACCAGGGTTCCAAGCAGTAAGTAAACCACCCGAGAGCCTCGAGGCATTCATGGCACATAATTCCCAGTTAGGAAGGAGCTTGGAGAAAGCATGCAATGCAGGATAGGTACTACACATCGTCTCCTAGAGGATTATCATGTCCGGGCGCAAAGAATGGAAGAGAGAGCTGAGGCTACACTGTTTATTTTTTCCCCCCAAACCCCTGACGTTGAGTGATAAGACTAGCATTAAGGCACCTGTGGAAGGGGAGGAGATGCTCTAAGTCCTTGAGAGGTTTGCCCTCTAGCAACATCCTTGATGCGAACAGAGAGAGGGATGTAAGGAGGTGAGGTAGAGGAAATATTATCAGTGAAACCCTTTTTATCCTTCTTCTTCTTTCGAATAGTAACATTCTTGAATCTGATAGAGTTGAGGTGGAGGGTGGACAAGGAAGAAGTAACAGCAGAGAAAACCGACAGAGATTTGTGGAGGGAAGGATCAGAGAAGGAAGGAGAGGACCATGGGCTACACGGGGAAGGAAGTGGTGGGGGAGATGTGGGTGCAACTGGTAGTGGTGGAAAATCCGCAAAAGAGGTGAGAACAAGAACCAAGGAAGTTGTTAGAGCAGCCGAGGAGGAAATGGGCATTGGTGCAGACAGATCAACAGAAGTGGGAGCTAATATCGGGTCCAAAGGAGTGGTCGGAGCTGAAGCTGGGCCATAAGAGTCAGATGAATGTACCAGGGGGGAAAAAGTAGTGGATAAAGGGGAGTCTCGAGGATCAATAACAGAGGGAACCACAGGAGGAGCCTCAGGAATGGATTCTTCCGAGATGGAACCAGGTTCAAAAACAGGATTAGGAGCCCCCACCAAGACATCAATATCATCAAGCATAGCATTAGAAACATCCCCGAAAAGTGCAAGAGACTGAGAATAAATACCTCTATTTGCATCCACCGATCTAATGAAGTCATCACCAGCACTGATCATAGGGGGGTCAGCCAGACCCGAATCTGATGGAGATTTCCTGAGTAAGGGACAGCTTCTCCGAAGATGACCAGTGTCGCGGAACCTGCTACAACGAAATGGTACATGGAGATAATCCAGTCTCTGCACCATGAGACGGTCTTTACAAATAATTTCCACTTCAGCAGGGAGACTAGTGGATACATCCATCTCAAACAAGACCCTCACCATACGTTTATCAAAAGACAGGTGAAATTCATCGTCAATAGCCACGAATCTGCCAATAGTATTGGCAATACTTTCAAGGATGTGCAGGCTCCACAAGGGAAAGGGAAGGTGCGGCAACAATACCCATAAGTGACGTTTCGTCACTCGTTCACGAAGAGGATCAAAGTGTGAGTGCCAACGACCAAGGACCAAAGATCCGGAGCCAACATGCCAGGTTTGCTGCAGGATGAGAGAAGCGTGTTCAACTTCCAGGAAAACAAACATGATCCAGCCATTCGAAAGAAGGATAATAGTCGGAATATAGGTCAGAATCGGCTTCCAGAAATCCAATGCCCAGTCAATCCAGGCCCTCTTTCCCAGCTTGCAGTATTCGAGATGCCCAACGAGAGCCTTGGAGCATAAAGAGGAGACCCTATCCATGAATATACCATGTCCAAGAACAAAACAGAATTTACCTGCATGTGTTTTGATGTTCTTTGCATGTCTCCGACAACGGGAGTAGGACATGTTCCCATGGGCATCCATGGCGTGGGTATAAGAGTCAACGCCCAGAAGGCTCCCACAAAAAGAGGACCTGTAACAGGAAGAAATCCCCGTGACCGGTCACCATCGAGCAGATAACCTAGCATAAACCCACAAGAAAAAGCAGGGTCAAACCCTCAGAGGCAATCTACCCATAAAAACCCCAACCAAAAAGCACACAGTTGGGAAAGACATAAAAAACCGAGAGCCTCGAGCCTGGGGCCCAACCTGATAAGAAATTGCCGAGAAAACCGGTGAAGACACACCAAACCAGCCATGGATAGAAACCACAAGGTGGGTTGACCCCCCAACCGAGAAAGGAGTGCAAGTTCGAGAACCCACCAGACCAAAAAGAAACCCAGCAAAGACCCTAGGTCAGAGAAGACAGACAAGTTCCCTAGAAAACCGGGTGAGGCAAAGAGAACGTAGAGTCAACCCCACCCAAGCAGAAAACCCATCAAAAGACTGGGGGCCCCGAACCTGGAACCCAAACAAATCGTAAACCACAGAGAAACCCGGTATCGATACACACAAACCAGCCACGAACAGAAAACCCCAAGTGGGTAAACCCCCCCCACGAAGTAAAGGGTTCTCTCAAGGGTTACGACCTGACCATACAGGAATCCGAGCCGGAGGTACAAACAGAGCAGTCAGCTCAGGACCCGACAGGAACCCTAATATGCCAGGTAGTGGAAGAAAGAAATAATAGAAGTCAAACCCACACATGCAAACGACGAGGAAAAGAATAAGCACACATCATCGTGATAACCCATGCAGGGCGGCTAACCACGAACACGAAAAACCAAAACCACAGGCAATAAACCCCAAAATTACCGAGGCAACTGAAAAAACGAGCTCCTTCCCACTTTTTTGAATTGGTTGGTACTAGTCCCCCTGGTAAGGGGAGGGACTCCAATAAGTCCCCACGGTAAGAACAGGAACAAGTAAAACCCAAAAACCCCTAGAGCACAGAAACAATGAAAAGCGAAAATAACTGAAACCAGGCCAGAAATCAAAATGCCCATCAAAGGTAAAAACAGGAGTGACCAGGCCAGCCAAGTGTACAGGGCAATTCAAGTAAAGAGTTGCCATAACCGAGTCCTTAATACCGACAGAGAGGTCGCCATTCCTCAATACCAACAAAGAATTTCTTACACCAACTCAAAATGGTTGTAAATTTGAAATTATAAGAGACCCCACGCTCGTTATCTTACATAAACTCTTCGTAAAACTTCTCACCCTCCAACCCGTATTTCTTTTTAAGTTATATTTTTATTCTAAAACCAACTATACTAATCCATTTAGTTTTTATTTTCATTCAAAAGTAGGCAATAAAGACACTAATTTTTATTTTCATTTAAAACTAGGTAAAATGACAAATGTCATTTTGAATATAAACTCCCACCAAACAAATGTTAAGGAACATTCTCGATGGTTTTTCAAACGTCTAAATCGTGAAAGTTGTCTCCTACTCATGAAACTCCAACCCATATTACAAATGTCATTTTGAATATAATCTCCCACCAAACAAATGTCAAGGAACATTACCGAGATCTTTTCAAATGTCTAAATCGTTATAGTTGTCTCTTACTTTTGAAGTTATACTTTGATTTTAGAACTAGCTGTAACAACTTTTTTTTTTCATTCAAAACTAGGTAAAATAAACTATTTTTTATTTTCATTCAAATCTAGGTAAAAACATACCATTTTTTATTTTCATTCAAATTTAAGTAAAATTACAAATGTCACTTTGAATCCAAACCCCACCAAACAAATGGTAAGGAACATTAGGGTGTTTTTTCAAATGTCTAAATCGTTACAATTGTCTCCTATCCATGAAAAAGAAAGGGCCCATCCAGTGAGATGATGAATTGTCTATTTGTGCAAAATACAAAAGCCAAATGAGGGGCCAAGCTCTCGAAGTTGGATATATTTTGAACTTGATGTCCATGACCAAGACATTTATTCTAGAGACTATACGAATCACATTGCAACCATTGCAACAATTTTTAAAATTTTTAGCCTAAGTTTTTATTCAAAACCCAAACAAAACACTTTTTCACCCAATCATATTTATACAATTGTTTTATTCACCAATCAAAAACTTTAATGTCTTATCTAGACTCATATCGAGACAAGGGAAAATTCTAAGGGAAATATAATATAATCTTTGGTTTAAAAGATAGATAACATATAAGGAGGTGGATTAATGCTATAGTCAAACTTAACGATACTTCTTCAACATTAAATGTTTGTATATAAGATGCATATATCTGTATAGTCATGTTCACGTAACGTCAGACTGTTTAGTTGTGGTTGTTAGCATGCTAGGCACTTATATTAACTTCAATCCTTGCACCATCATAGTTTTGCACCACATATGTCATAAAATCTTGTGTTATTTGCTCAACTCTAACATTAGTGTGATAAGAGATGCAAGAAAAATGAGCAAAGGAGCTTGGAATATAGTTGCAGCTTTATCCCTTTATTTGTGTTTTTCTTATAATCACCTACATGTTAGTAGCACATCAATACATCTAGCTTAGTCGTCATTAAGGTTCCTCTCTCGGTATGAGTTGGTGAGGAATTTGGTGCATCACGAAAGGAGGACTTGAGGAAATATGTCTTCCTTATCATTTATACCGAGCGGTGTGGCTACTAGTCAGTGGTCCCTACCTGAGAATGTCCTTGACCTTAACATGGAAGCTAGTGGTAGATGAACACATAGTGCAGTGCATACAGTGGCGGGGTTGGTCAGATGGTAAGATAGGGTTTTCCAAATTTTCAATTACATTTATATAAATAGAATTAAATAATAAGCCACCAAAATAAAATTGCAAATTTTTAATGGACCAAATTTTGGCTCCTCTATCTTGGGATGCTCTTGCTTAACTTATTTATGTTGGTGTTTTAGTTTGTGGTGCGGTTGGTGCCATCTTCATAGGATTAATCAGGAATTTATTCCAAATCCCCCATCTATATAGAAGTTACAACACACACAAATGGATCAAAAAAGAAAACAAGTTGGTTCTCGCTCCCATGTTAACACCCAAAAATCGATCACCTAGCTCACCCCCTTAGCTATATCATCCATACATTCCATTTCCTATGTTTTTCTCTCCACCAAACCAAAAAACCTATATTTTTTACCATATTTGACAAAAATACTTATTTTCGCACATAAAAATTAGAATATATTCCCCAAAATACAAAAATAAAAGAAAAAGGGGAAAAATATTTGAAAATAAAAAAAAGAGTGGGAAAATCTCAAAACCATGGAATAATACCATGTGTCGCCCAAAACCAAGGGTAAAGTTACCAATCTCAAAACCATGGAATAATATCATGGTTCACCTAAAACCAAGGGTAAAGTTAACAATCTCAGAACCATGGAACAATACCATGGGGTTCCCAAAACCAAGGGCAAGGCTACAACTGGTCAAAATTCCTATAAATAGAAGGGTGGAGGCCCCCATTCCATATAACACATTCTCCCATTTCAGATACAGACAAAGACAAGACCCTTCTCATTTCCAACACTTATCCATTTTTACTCCAAAAACCCTAGCCACCATTTGAGCTTGGAACCCCTATTGAGTTCGACACCCATAGAGTCTTGAAGTGGAGAATCGGTGACAGTCGAAGACCAGGAGTATAGTCTATTGTGTAGCTGCAAGGGCCCATCATCATTCGAGGTAACTCAAAACCAGTTGTAAATCCTTATTCATTCCAAACAATGAAAGAAGAAACATTTATTTATATTGCATTTTGCTTGAATGGGTTATAGTTTTATTGTGTTGGGTTTCTACTCTTATGATTGATATTTATAGTCCCCTTTTACTGTTATTATTCATGGTTTACTTTTACTGCATATTTTATGATGAAACATTTACATTTCCTAATTTTTCATTCACAACTGATACAGCCTTTGCACCTTAGTTTATAATTCCAATCGAATAGTTTGGCTCATATTTTACTAGGGTTCACCTACATTTACTGCACCATCCCACACAGTAGTGCCGCAAGAGACACTTTGTTGTGTTCCTTCTACCTTGGCTTCTTTAAGCCGGTAGAACCCCATTTTTCACATGGTTGAGTGTGAAAACACTAAAAACACCCCCTCCAAAGTGTCCCTCCCTAAGGAAATCATATGTTTAACACTAATTTGTGCATTAATCACATTAGCCATATTAATTGAATTGAATTATTGATTCCCGATTTCACATTTTGCACTAAATTTAATGGCTTACAATGTCCTTGATATCTCCATCCTATAAATCTAAGCTATTGATTCTCTTTGCACAAGAATTTATCCTATTGCAAGAATATTCAGATGGATAGAGCCAACCCCTCTTTGCCATCCAACTGAGAAATTTTAGGTGATCAAATATCCCCATCATCGAATTCATTAAAAGTGAGACTCTGCATCTTATGTTTGAAACATAGAAACAAAGTTTCATATGTCATCAAATCATGTTGATCATGTATAAATTTTCAATCCATAACTTTTTTTAACTTCAGAGGCTTCCATTTGAACTCAGCATTTTCCTTCAAGATATGGAAATCATAGCTAATGTTTTATCTACTAAATGTGCATAAACATTTCTCTCTTCATCTAGCACACCTTGTAGTTGCTCAATTGCCTTATGTTGTGTATGAAGGGCCTTTGTCAATGCATTCAACTTATTCCCAGGGATAATTTTAGGGGCGAATTTTAGCCCATGGGCTATTTTTAGGGGTTTTTCTCCAAAAAAATATTCGCCTTGTTGCATTTTTTGAAGGCCTGTTTTTCCCAATTTTGATGGGGTAAACTTTTTTCACCCTAAAAATCACCAAATTATTATATAAATGATATAAAATCCTTGGAAATTAAAATATTTTTTGAAAAATNGCAACTTATTCCCAGCGTTGTCTTTGCCTATGCTGGATTTGAAGAAAAGAGCTACTCATCCAAATAGGTGGGATTTGAAGTAGGTATCTACTCATCCAATGATATTGCACACATGAAGAGAATGCAACAAAATAATTTAGATAAAAATTGGGTTGTATATTGAATCAATCAAGCCTATGTCACAAAGAACAATCTTGTGTCCATGGTAACTTCTCACCACTTCAATAGCCAACATATAGTACATATGCTCCCCGCACAAATACCTTACTGAATTCACATTTACAAATTCCTTTGAGACTTAGGAACAACGCCTACATCTGTTTCATTCAAGACATGAAAACATTGATATGAAGTACGTGTTGCAGACATCCAACCAAATGTTATGCATACATAAAATAGGCTTGTAGAATGAGTTACCTATTTATCAAAATGAAAAATGTTTTTTTTTTCCGTATTAAATGTTTATTGTAGTATCATTGAATGTACAAAGTCCAATTCTTTCTATCTTTGTAGGCTCGAGGCTTGTATCGATCTGTTCGAACATGCATATATCCATGTAGACTTGTGCCTCTCCTCTTAACCATGACTTTATTAAATGTTGACACTTTGTGTATCTAATTTTTAAACACTTGTGTATCTAATAAACACTTGTTGATTTTTTAATGCATCTAATAAACACATCCCTCAAATATTTTTGTATTGCACTACTTACTGATAAAAAATATTAACTAAGTTGTGGTTCATATAAGGAAGTGATTTCCTAGAATCTTATTCCACACAAATAATTTATTGTTCTCTCCTTGGATGACCTTGATTATGTATAGCAAAGTGCTCTTTCCACAAAATGTTATGTGAAGAGTTAAATAAAATCCTCCAAGCCACCAAAAACCTTTGTACTAGAAAAGACTTAAAGTTTATGGAAAGATGAGAACGTAGATATAAAATAGTCTTTAAATAGAGAATTTAATGGGTTTAGTAGGGACTACAATCTGTCTCTAAAACGCTCTCCCTTTCACATAGCTTTCACTATAACAAATCTCTGTGATTAGCTCTTTTTTTGCTTTGGCATGATTGTTTTAATGTACTTTTATTCCTATATTAGGAAAAGTTAGCGCTATTTATTGGGATTGTGCTATTATTGATGTTTTTTGTGTTGACCAAACCATGTCAGCACTAAATGGAGCCGCTTTTAGCGTCGAATAATACTTCCAGTTTAACTTTCTATTTAGCTCATTATATTTAGCGCCAACAAGTTTAGCGTCGAATAAAACTTCCAGTTTAACTTCATATTTAGCTCCTTCTTTAGCTTCCTTTTTTTAATGTCCCCTCTATGAGGTCTTCATGACTACTCTACTTCTTAGACAACCCCTAATGATTTTAGCCTAATCCTAACATGAGAAGGGGTCATTTTTTATATATTAATTACAATAGTATTTAATTTTTAAAACTTAAGATTAAAAGTGTCATGATGAAATTGTAATAATTTGAAATAATATTTAATTTTGTAAATAGGTGGATGTGATTGGTGGCCAAGGAGGGTGCATGAGGCTTAGTGGACCAAATAAGTTGTCATGCAAAATGGAAACTAGAATAAAAATCCACAGAGACAAATAAAATTTAGAAAGCAACACAAAAGCAGCGAATTTGGGAAAGGAAAAAAGAAAGAAAGTCCACAAAGCAAAAAGAATAATAAAAGACGAAAAAAACACGGGAAAAGCAAAGAAATCTAGGAAACGTAGAAATCCAATATAAATCATGGAAAAACATATCAAAGAAAGGAAACATCACACAGAAGGAAAGCAACCCGAAGAAAGCAATTCCTAAATCAGTCAATGAGGGCGCATGGTTGAGGTAGGGACCACAAGCCACAAATTCAAGCTTTCCTAAGAAGCTACCTAATTTATGAATGAAGGAGAGCTCACCACTAGTACATATTTTGTTCATTGTGAATTGATCTTGCGAGTTGTGTAGCTTTCTTTTGACTTAGGTGATTGTTGAAGCCTCAGTTGTATATGTGGTTGAAAAGGGTGTCTAAGGCTTACAACACACGAAGAAAACCCATCCAAAGGATTCAAACAATCCCATGCAGGTATTGATTTATCCTCGAGCTGTTTAAAGTAGTGATCTCCCACGGATTTTTCAATAGCCTCTGCTGGCTTTTGAGAGTTTGATCCACAGAGGATCTGTTTCCTAGATTGGAAAACAAGGTGGGTGATAGGAAGAGAAGAAAAATCATGTCTAACTACAAAAGTAATCCCGATCTAATTCTAAGCTACCTAAATAGAATTGTTGAATTGATTTATAGATTATCCTGAGATATTTGAATAACAAGTAATTCACCACATTGACAGAAATGCAAATGAGATTATAAAATCCTTGCTTAAATCACAATCTTTTAATGAAAATTAAATGGAAGCAAATCAAGGTTAAATCATTCATGATAACTTGCAGATACGTATGTTAGTTGAAAAACCAACATTTCTTGCTGTAAATCTTTTACTTTTTAATAAATTGCAGAAATAGATAAAGACATTTAAAGAATAAATTCCTTAAAGCTTTACCAATGCATTAATCAGTAACAAAGAGAAATCTAGGTGATAAATGAACACATTTATCAATTGCAAGTAAATCACAGCATCACCTGGCCATTCAAAAGAAGAAAAATTGAGATCTATCAAATAAATTCAATCATATCATAGACAAGAGATATGAAATAACAGTACTATATTTATCCAAAGTTTTGCAATAAATTGCATAAACCTTATGAAAAACAGAGGTGTTTTTTAGTCTCCTGTACCAATCTTCCTTCTCCAAAAAGTCCCCTGATGCCTTCGAGAACTGCCTCTTAAATAATTATTACAAAGAATGAATCTCCCTCAAAAGGGGATCAAAAACTTAAAAAAAACTAAAATCCCAAAAAATCTCCTCATATTTTCCATATGCGTAACAATTCCTCAATATCAGGATAGCTGGCGAATTCAATGCCAAGTTGGGCATTGCATTTGTGATCTTCAATTTCATTTTTAGCTAGCTTATGCCAACAATGAATATAGATGTGGATTTATCCCTCCACTACAAATGGTCATTTGATTAACCGATCCACATCATCTATGCTGACATGATCAAGCTCCTTAATCTTCCCTTCCGCCTCATCTCTTCTCTGTTCGACTTCCTCGATCATTAACCTCGATGGACATGCTTTGTCGATGATTAACATTGCAGGAAAAGATAATTCATCCATGAGATTATATGCAGCATACCACCTCTGCTACAAATAGTTTGTGCCTTCTTTATAGCTTCAACGACCGTTTCATCTAAATATTCCCAGGCTCTTAGGATAGTCCTGATTTTCTTAAACTGGAATTTAGTGAGAATGGGTAACATTATTTGGTTTATCTTTCATATACCTTTTCCAGTATGTAACTTCATCATATGCTTTTGAGGCTTATTGCCTTTTTTCAATCAGATCTTCTAAAACAGCAGCCATTTTATAAAAAATCACATGAGTTTCAAAAATGTTATCCAGTTTTAAACAACTCACTGACTAAATCATAATGCTCCCTATTGGTCCAAAGAGCTAGCTCCCGGAATTCCTCTTGAGAAAACTTGGAAAACGAAGATGAAGCTGCACTTGCAGTTGCATCTGCATGCTAAGTTTTCCAATAGAGCTACCTTATGTACCAAAGTAGCATTGGTAGTCTTTTCTCTTTGTAACTCATCATGAAGAGCAATGTTCCCCACTTGTAATTCATCATACCTATCCTCATATTCATGTTGTCTTTTTACCTGTTCCAGCTCCTCCTTCAATCTAACAATTTCTGCCTTCTGCTTATTGAATTCCTCGTTTAGAGTATTGACAACATCAAAGTTAGCACCTGTAAAAGCCCCTAGGACAGATTCAACATTTGTGGCATCCACCTGTGGATCACCTGATCGTTGGGTGCACACAATTTAATTTGAAAGGGATGGATCCACTTTACAACAGATTCTTCTTTATTCTGCTTTATCCTGCTTTTCTGTGGATAAGGTAAAGCTAGTTAACTAGGAAACTAAGTTCCTTTGTTTCCAACCCATCCTTCCTGAATTTATCTCCATTTTCTAGAATTAGCATGTTTTTCCATCTCCCTTGACAAATCACTCATGATTTTTCTAATTCATGAGGTCCTTGATAGATTTGGGAAGTGCTTTAGCCAACTATGGGGGTTTGCTATATTTTAGTAAGTCGGCCTTTTTGAGCTTTGTGAGTTGTCTCCATACAACTCGATTTTCCTACGAGGGATGTACTATTTATGTACACTATTATTCATGATTATTAAATGGAAGGATACACACCACTATTCCTCTTCATTCATGTGATTCAGTCTCTTTTCTTCTCTCTAGTTTTCATGTGTATGCTTGTGAGAATTCTTAGTAGTAAGATCTATTTCCTGTGTTTATTCTTAGCATATTTTCTCATAGCATTGAAGTTATTATTTCTACATGGTATCATAGCAGCAAGGTTGATCAAGTTCTACAGAGTTGAGGAGTGCATCCAGTCTCCTATCCCTCTCTGAAGAAGAGCTTGTCTAGCTTACAAGATTTTCTCCTAGTTTGTTTTGCAGGTTGCAGAGAGTTTCTTCTTAAGCAAATCAATTAAGAAACATGGATTATCCTTCATCAATAATTTTTACTCCCTTCAACTACCACGAATGGAAATCCAAAATTGGCATTCTATTGCGCAATAGGGGATTATATAGAGTTAAGATAGCTTTAGAAAATGAGCCCAATGCTGTGATTGAGAAAGCTAAGTGGCATAATAGGTTGGATGAAGCCTATGGATTTCTTTGCCTCTCTATTTATCCTAATATACTCTTTCATATATATGGTTTGACCACTCTAAACCAAGTATGGACTCAATTGGAGTCTCTCTTTGGAGTTCAAGACGAGCTAAGAGCGCATCAATTGGAGATTAAGTTACTCTCACTGAGTCCAAGAAATTTCAATTCTCTTGAGGGTTTCTTCACCAAGTTCAAGTCACTTGTTCTAATTCTCAATTAATGTAGGATTGAGAAATAATATGATCAATCAATCCTTTCCATTCATTCAAAATTGGGTCCTGATTACTCAGTTTTTGTGTCTACTTTTCGTGCTACTAGGCTTGTTGTTCTTAAGTGGAAAATTCCTTCTTTAAATTCTTTTCTTGATTCACTAACAAAGGAGCAAGATAAATTGATTCATATGGGTGTCCTTAATTCTTCCAAGGTCAAGGATAATTCTCTCATGGTTCAAGGAAGCAAGAAATCCAAAGAGGAGAAAATTGTGAAGAATCCAAAGTCAGAAATTGAAGATGAAAGTTCGAAGTCTACTGATGAAGATTCAGTAAAGAAGGGCAAGAAGAAAGGGAGAACATCTAAGTGTTATTATTGTAGAAAGTGTTTTCATTCATATAATAAGTGTTACAAGAATAATATGGACATCATGTCTCAACTTCTTGAGAAGCACAAGATCGAAGTTTCAAATGAACTAGAGAAGCCTGTTGATTCCTCAAAACACTGTCATAGTGCGCATTTTCTAGGTGATATAACTTATGCTTTGAGTGCTAGAGTTCAATCATTTTCTCATGTATCTAATATAGATTTAGTATTTGATATATAAGAATCATAAATATCATATCCTTTCTTTTATAATCCTGCTCTTAGTCTACTAGATTCATCTCCCAAAAATTGTGATTTTTCCCTAGATATTGACTTGTCTTTGAGCAGTTATTCCTCACAAGCTTATATTTTTAATTTAGAATATTGTTTTCCGGATGATATGCATGTCATGAAAAATATCATACCACCATCCATACCATCTACCATACCTCCGAATAATCCCAAGCCTATACAAATCCCAAGTTCACTAGTTGATTCCTCATTGGTCTCTTATACAGTGCTACTTATCTGACATGGTTTGAAGTCTTTCCTATATTTCAGTGGTTGGTTATCCATGAACTTAGTAATATTTGTATTGATATTAAACATTTTTGTATCTATTATAAAAACTTATGGTTCAGATCTCATGTCCATCCATCATTCATATTTTTACACCTATGAGTTTTCCCCAATTGCTCATAATTTTCTAGTCTAGCTCTATATCCTCATGGAGTCATTGTAGTCTTTGTCTTTGTTGTACCATATGCTAATGTTTATGATATATCATAGTTTTATCAGCCTCATATCAGATATGGAAAGGTGCTACATCAGATTGGAATATTGACATGTGATTCACATCGCAATGTTTCAGCTATTCGGGGAATTGAGTGTGTAACAATTTGTCTTAATTTTTGTACTCTTTGGGAAGGAGTATGCATAGGTATTTTTTCCATTTTAGATTATGTTTTCAAATCAGAGTTTCACAGAAGCAAGAATCATTCAGATAATTAACCTACTTCATTAGTTGATGAGATACAAGGAGTCTCTCATCTTCCTTCTTGCAGGTTCTACACTCTAGCGCATGATCATGGAGTTCATGATTTCTTCATCAATTCTTTCATCTAGAAGAAGCTCATTCAGCTCATTCAAGTGAAGCTAAAGATATGTTGAAGACATATTATTTCAAAATTGTGTTCCTTGTCCTTTCTTGAGGGAGGATTTTCCCCATGTGGTTTTTCCTCTTTCCTCACTTTTATGGACATAATAATTGTTAAAGGGTGACCATAGCCTTGTAGGTGGGCCCTATATGCATCAATATGCATCCATATTTTTGACATACCATCATAAATTCATACTTAGAGGGAGGTGTTGGAATATATTAAACCCACTCATAACTTAGGATAAAATAATTAATCATTATTTGCCATTAATTATCTACCCAGTAGCTTAATTAGTTGGCATCCACTTGCACCTTAAAGTCAACACATGCCATCTATACCCCAGGGATGATTTATTTCTGATTCTGGGTTGATCTTGACCACTTTATGGACATCTAGAATCAGTAAACATCACTTTACAACATATTCTTCTTTATTATGCTTTATCCTGCTTTTTTGTGGATAAGGTAAAGCTAGTTAACTAGGAAACTGGGTTCCTTTGTTGCCAACCCATCCTTCATGACTTTCTCTCCATTTTCTAGTATTAGCATGTTTTTCCATCTCCCTTGACAAATCACTCATGCTTTTGCTAATTCATGAGGTCCTTGATAGATTTGGGAAGTGCTTTAGCCACCTATGGGGGTTTTCTATATTTTGGTAAGTCATCCTTTTTGAGCTTTATGAGTTGTCTCCATACAACTTGATTTTCCTATGAGGGATGTACTATTTATGTACACTATTATTCATCATTATTCAATGGAAGGATACACACCAATATTCATCTCTTCATTCATGTGATTCAGTCTCTTTTCTTCTCTCTAGTTTTCCTGTGTATGCTTGTGAGAATTCTTAGTAGCAAGATCTATTTCCTGTGCTTCTTATTAGCATCTTTTCTCATAGCATTGAAGATATTATTTCTACAAATGGTTGTTCAAACCATTTCTTATTGGAAAAAAATAAAACAACCTCATATTAAATACCATTGATTTTAGATAAGTTGAATATAATTCATGCTTTTTCTATACCAAAATATCTACACATTGTTTCTGCAACTATTAAAAGAGAATTATTCAAAAATTGGCTATATAATTGTTTTTGTAATTAGTCTTCCACTTTTGTGAATTTGCTTCTTGTTCTTATTATTGACTGCATGTAATGTGCGGGAACAGGTGCTTTCAAAAAACCCAGCAATGACAACCAGATTACCATCAAGAAAAAACTTGTTACAAGCCATTTTGTTATAGAGAATTTTGCAAAATCACAGCTGCAACCTGTTACTTTGCATCACAACACTAACTTAAAGTCGTGTATTTTTGTGTTTTATTTTGACAAGAAAGTTGTCTTAAACTTGTCTTTTATTTTGACAAATGACTTCAGACAATGTGTAGTCTTTAATTAGCTCATGCTTGTTTCTGATGGTTTTGGTATCGACATTTCTACAGTTACATGTTATGTACTAAGCAAATAGATTTTTTATCTACTTGGAAAAAGAAAAGAAAAAAATTCTCCTTTTTTGCTATATAGCAATCTGTTTTTTTATTCTATTTAATCTCATTTCTGTTTTTTGTAATTGCTTTCATGAAACCTCCCACAACAAACATATCTTGCACAATGTGTTGTTCTTTCATAGAGGGCATCCACAATAACATGTTGGTTATTTTATTTGTAGTTGCGGTGTATATTAAACTCTTTAGCATGTTCTAAATGTAGTTACTGCTTTTGATGATGATGAAGAAGATGACAATGTCTAGTGCTTTTTTGAATACTAACTTAATCCTGTAAATCTTACCATTCCACTTTTGAAATTGATTTTAAATTCTAAATCCAAAATCAATGGTGATAGCCAATATTCACTTAGTAATTTTAAATTTGGTTGATGCTTTTGATGATTATGAAGATGATAACTTCTACTGCTTCTTTTTGCATACTAACCTAATCTTGTAAAGCTTACCATTTTATTTTTTAAATTGTAGATGAATTCTCAATCCAATACCAATGGTGATAGCCAATATTCACTTAGCTATTTTAAATTTAGTTATGAATTCACTTATTGATTATGAAGTGTTAAAAACATCCATATTTTGCATATAGTTAATCCACATATATATAGAATTTGGGAATGAATTGGATGATTGGGAATATGTATTATTCATTGTAAATATTCAATTTTTATGACAAATTCATTCATTTTTCATTTGATATCTCAAGATTCTATCAAAGAGTGGTGAAATTGCTATATCAACAAATGGTCAAATTGTTTGATCATTTTTTGTAGTATTTCATGTTAAAGAGAAACAGATGGTGAAATTGTTGTATATTTTTTTTGCAGTATTTCATGTCATTAATCTCATTCCTTTGTAATTCTACCTATAAGCGTCCTTTACGAAAACTTAAAAGGTATTTTGTCTTTTTTAACATAAATTGAAATTTTGGTTTCCTTTTTAGATGAATAAATATAGTCCCTCACTCCCTAGCATATTAATTGTTCTATATGATGATACATACACTACCTTACCACCCTCCTAAAGATTTACCCTCTTTTCCTTGATTTCCAGATGTAGGATGGTAGTAATCATCAACCAAAATATTGGTTGGAAAACCCAAGGAACTCATTAGAAATTGATCTTAAGATCTTCATAATTTCATGTCAATAAGAAATATAAATATATGTTGATAATCTACAGAATTGGTATGAATTCATTACATTGCAACAATGCCTGGAAATAAATATAAATATAGAGTGTTTTTCTTGAAGTTTAATTGTCTAAAACACACAAGTGTAAGAATTATCCATCAATTGTCCATAGCTCCAAGCAAATAAATTCTCCCTACGACTTTCTACAAATAGAGCAAGCCACCACGTGGCTCTTGTTTTGCATTGCTTCAAACTTCGTCTTCAATTTTATATGTTTTTGAAGATATATATATATAAGTTAAATATTGTTATTATAGTTGATTTTGATGAGCCTTGTTTTGTATGATGATCTAAGTTCGAACCTCACAAGATAGCTGGGAGGAGACACTTAAAATTCAACCATGTTAAGGGTTTGTGTGACCTAAATACCCATAAATCACGTTTTCTTAAACCATATGATAATCTTACAAATCACAGACAAATTAGCACACAAAAAATAATAATAATATAAACACTACATATGTAATTAAAAAAAGTATTTTATTTAATATTATGTAATTAAATTATGAGAAAACAAGATTAACATGTTTCCATATGATATATAATATATTTTAATTTTGTATGTTGGATTGTTGAATAGTTTTTATTTTTCGCTAAGTGGAAGAACCCCCTGACTAGCAGGTTTGTCATTCGAACCAGGGGCATCTAAGCAATCAAAATCTGCACCAACCCTTAACATGGTTGGATTTTTGGTATTTGTGGGATTTGAAGTAGCGACCTTTCCGCTTAGAGAGCGTCTTAACCATACCCCGCCACCAACTGTTCTACATCTCACGTATTGGATTGTTGAATAGTTTAATAATAAAGTGATTTTTTTATTTTTTTAGTTATCATATGGCAATTAAATGTCTATAATAAAATAATTATAAGAGTGCTTACAAATTTGAAGTCGGTGCATAGAAGATTTTAAGGATAAAAGAATATTTAAGTATAAAAACTTTGATGAGTTTCATTGATCTTTAATATATATATGAAATGTTGGGTGATATTTTTGTAGAAGTATTTAAGTTTCTAAAGATTGTATATAGTTTTTATACAAATTTGGCAATTTTTAAGGTAAAATAATTTTATCTTATAGAATTTGGGTAAATATTAAAAAAAAAAAGCTGTTAAAAAAACATGAAAAAATCTTATAAATAAAATGTAAAAATAATTTTATTTAGGAAAATCTTCAAATTTGAACATTGTAAAATCAAATAAGAACATAACAATGTTCAGTTTATTGTGAATGTTTAGTACAATGTTTTAATGTTTTTTAAAAGAAGCTTATAGAGAAAAGAGAAATGACCCATGGTTTTACGTGATGTTTTGTATAAGAATACATCTTTCCTTATAATGATTATAAGGATGTGTTTTTAAGAACTTTATAGGGATGTGTTTTCAATTTATAAGAGTTTGTGTTTATAGAGATTTTGATCTTGAGTTTGATTTCTTTACAATATTTATGTGTCATTTTTACTTATAATTTTATGGGTTGAATTTTTATCAATAATGTGGATGTCTTGATTTGCGGTTTTGGTGAAGGATGCATAGTCACTAGTAATTGGTATTAGGTTTTTGAGTTTGGTTATTGTAGACAGTCCAATTTTATCACTAAAGACAATCGTTTAGTTTCTTAACATGCCATGTATTGTTATCACTGCAAAAATTGATTGGCTTCTATAATAGTCAAGGTGATCACTAACATTCCTAGTTGTAGGTGTTTGCTTCTAAGTGTGAATGTGACATGATGAGTGTGCACATAGAGCCATGAGTGTATGGTGTGTTGAGTGTATGCACATGCTTTAAAATTTGGATTGTGTAGTGTAATGTGCACCAAACGATGTTGATGTTTTGAGGCACTTTGTGAGTGTGCATGTCAACTTTGAAAATTTGTGCTCTTAGTGTTTTATATGCCAAACAATGCTAATATTTTTGGGCATTGCATTAAAACCAATGTAGGCAAATATTTTTGGGCATTGCATTAAAACCAATGTAGGCACAACCCCTTTACTTTGTTCATCAATAACAATAGGAGTAACATAAATAGGAACAATATGAGTAACAAATGAAATAAAATGAATTAATTAATGGACAAACTCAACCGTTTTTATAAGTTCATTTTTGATGAGGTAACTTTCCACTCTTATTTATTTATTTTAATTTCAAGAATCAATATCATAAATCAAATGGCTCTATAGCCTTGAAGGTTAGCTCAAGTTGTCATGAAATCTCTCCCCTAAAATTAGGAAATTCGTAATCTCCTCAAAATTAAACATAATAATAATAATCATAACCGATGATTTATCTCATTTACTATCCATAAATCCTCATAAAGTACTTGAAAGATTTTCCATAATTTTATGAAGAAAAAAAATTCAAATTACACCACCACAAAAATAAAAAAATAAAACTAGTTAACCCTAACTTGTTACTCGACCCGGAACAGGAATTAAGGACGCAACTAACCAATACCTATAATTGCGTTAATCTCCACATAGCAAAAGGATAACATTATTGAGGATGAAATCATATCATTGCTTTTTGAATTATCTAAATCATCATTATCGTTGTTTTGCACATTCATTATTGGTTCTCACTTGATAATGTTTTTAATCGCACCAATCAATTTTAAATCAAATTTTCGGAGATGTCAATTTATTATAAGGAAAATTTTATTGATTCCAACTTGATAATGGTTTTAATCATTCAAAGTATTTTTAAATCATTTTTTCCCATGTCAATAATACTTATCATACTTATCACTACTCTGGGTTAATCATGAAATGATACAGTTTTATAGAAGTCCGGAAATTGGGACGAACTTGGTATGAAGATGAATAATGTATATTCTTAAACTATGACATTATATTACTCGCAAGTGCAGAAAGGTAGGAAGAACATGGTATGAAAATCAATAATATATATATTACTTGCAAGTGTGGTTTCATACAAAGAATGTGATATGGAAATGAATAATATATAATTATTTATAGATTTATTTTAATTATAAACTATTAATATTATAAATATATATATATATTTTTAATTTTATTAATTTATTTTAATTTTAAATAGTTGGTTTAATTACGTGTTGTTATTATTGTTGGGTATTTGATTACTTTTGTGTTGGGTATGTTATCCTCATGGGCTTGGGTTCACTGAAAGAATGGGCAGCTTTTGATGTTATCCTGGATACTTTCTGCAAAGCATCTGGTATGTTAATCAGTATGGAAAAAACAGTTTTTATCCACAATAATATTCCTAGTTCGGATCTCCTGCCACTCGCCAGAACGATCACCTACAAAAAGCTTCCCCTCTCTTCGGGTTTCAACTACATCGGTTTTTATATCAAACCACTTGGATATAGAACGAGGGACTGGGATTGGCTGATAAAAAAGTTTGAAAAAAAAATCAGCCTCTGGACCCATAAGATGCTTTCTTTGGGAGGTAGGTTGATATTGGTGCAGTCTGTTCTTTCCAGCATACCTGTATATTGGATGGGCCTTGCACCTATTCCTGCTTCAACTCTGCAGAAACTGAGAAGTATCACCTTTGCCTTTTTGTGTGGTTCCTCTGACTCTTCTCGCCGCTATCACCTTGCATGCTAGTCTGATCTCTCCTGGCCAAAAAAATTTGATGGGTGGGGGATTAAGAATTTCCATTGGTTTAGTATTTCACTACGCCTCAAAACCTTTTGGGGGGTTCTCTCTTGTGATAGTCTCTGGCATCGTGTCCTCACTGCCAAGTACTTGAAGAAGGTATCTGTGGTTGATTGGCTTCGTAACAAAAACTTCTGCACACGTGGTGTATCAGTATTTTGGAGGGGATTCATACAGATTATTCCTTGGCTTGGCCGATATCTTGCATGGCAAGTAGGGAATGGAAGAGATATACATGTAGGTGTTGATCCTCTGATTGGTAACACACACACCTTCCTTCTCCCTGTTGGGTTGAGAACTTATCTGGAAGATTTGGATATAATATCCCTTGCTCAGGCACACAATTCCTTGCCAGACGCCCATAGCTATTGGTACTCTGTGGATGAATTACTTCTTGGTGGGGAATGGAAAATAGCCTGGAATTTGTATACTCGGGCACTAGATCTAAATGGTATATGTCTTTCAGATGCTCCTGATACTTTAATGTGGGATTACAATAAAAAAGATGGTTCGGTATTGGCCAACAGTGCTTATGATTGTCTTGTGAATTTCTTCAGGCCTGTTATGGGGAAACGTGTATCATTATCACTCTGGAATTGTTCCCTGCCATGCAAAATTGGATGTTTTACTTGGCTGGTGCAGAAAAATCGGATCCTTACTTGGGATAATTTACAAAAAAGGGGTAAGCATGGTCCTGGCATTTGTATTTTATGTCATAAAAATGAGGAGTCAGTCCTCCATCTTTTCTCTCGATGCCTGATATGGATCAACATTCGAGGACTGATCAGTGATCTCCTTCAGATTTATTTTCCTCCTGTAGGAAATTCCATTGCAGAGTTCTTGGATTCTTGGGCTACTATTTACCCATGTGGTTCTGCTCTTAGATACATTCCCCACCATATATACTGGACCATCTGGAAATCACGTAATAAGGCTATTTTTGATGGAAAAAGAGTGACTGTTTTGGGTGTATATCATCAGTTTTTGAATGTTGCACATTTGTCTTCTTCGCAGCCTGTAATGAAGGACAGCAAAAGAAAAAAGCATAGGCAGATTGGTCCGGCACCTTGCATGATATTTCCATGTGGCTTTTTCGATGGTGCTTCAACTTCCACTGCTCCAGGTGCTGGATATAGTTTGTTTCTCAATGAGAATCACCATCTGGATTTCGCACTGGGGGTAGGATGTGGAACCAATACAAAGGAAGAATTTATGGGTCTATGGGCCCTTCTGCAATCTTCCCAAATGATGAGTATTCCACTGGTTCATATATATGGTGACTCACAAGTCATCATAAACTGGGCCAAAGGCATCACTGCTCTCACCCCACCAGACCTCTCACACTGGTGCAGGGAATCTCAAAAGCTTATCACGAGCTTCCATGATCTTGCTTTTAGTCACATCTATCGTGAACACAACCGGATTGCAGACAGTCTTTCAAAAACAGCTCTCTCTCATGAACCAGGTTATGGCTGTTTTTCAGAATTTATCGATGACCATTTGGTCACCAGTGAATCTTTCGAGCTCTTTTGAGCTCTGATTATTTGAGGAGCTTTATCTCTCTTTGTTTTCATGCTGTAGCTCCATATGAGAAGCTATTTTGGACCACAGATCTGATCCCCTTGGTTCACGATAGATTGGGCTGACTAAACTAGATCGTTAATATGATGAGATAGATTTTTGATGGGACCACTTTCTATTGTATGCCACTCCCCCTGGCAGTGACTAGATGTTTATTCTCCATGGAACATACTATTCACCTGTTTATTCTCTGTGATGTAATCCCTTTTGGGCGAGTGTTTTCAATGCCCTTTGATTCTTAATAAGAATACCAAGGTCATGCTTTTTCTTCCTGAAAAAAAAAATATTTTATTTAAATTTCTTTAGTGATTCAAACTTCTTTATGTTGGTGTGCTTATTAGGAACATCATGGATGAATGTGGGGAAGTGTCCTTTGACATTTTTTATTAGTATTCCCTTGGTAAATTTTTTTCTATAGAACTTTATTTTATTAGTATGTGAACCAATCACTCTCATATAAGGTGATAGCGACAAGGACACTAGAATAATGGGATGTCTATCACACCATTTGACAAGTGATGGTAGGTGTGCATGATGATATCAAGTGAGACCAAAAGTGGAGAAGGGATACAAAGTATGATGGTTTGCCCCCCTCGTTTGGGCCTCTTGTTACCACTTTGTATGAATTCAATTATACCTTACTAGAATGACGAAGATAAATGGGGTTTCCCTTGAAAACTCTATGTGGCTCACTTAGAACTCAAAGCGAAAGTTTGACATGTCCTTGAGATAGTAAGAAAGGTCAGTAAGTTTGGAAATTTCCATGTGTCCTCTCTGTGTTTTACATTATTGAGAGCCAGGTCTAGATTTCATCTAGCCTAATCAAGCAACTCCTACTCTCTCTTGGAAGAGTTGGGATAAGATTTGTTTTCTCTTCGAAAAGTGGGGGAAATATGGTATATTCCTCCCTATGACTCAATTCTTAGCATGGTTATTGTGATGCATTATTGCTTTGGTCTAAATCCTACGTTGAGGGAGATTACTCTCTCCTTTGAGGGTGGTCTTGAAGAAACCATTTTCACTAGCACTCAAACAACTAGTTCTTTTGACTGTTGCTTGTAATGGAATTATGATGCAGGGGCATCCAGGCCCAACTGAAACATTGAAGGTAAATGACTAGAGTGCCCAGAGGACAGTCGACAACCTCCAACTTATTGGAAGATATTCGAAAGAAGAGAGGAACGATCAAAGGCTCCTACCGTTGTTGAAGCAGTCGACAAGGTAGAAGACCGACATAAACAAAAGTTGAAGGTTGCGACCGAAGAAGACGATGACATGCAATGGGTGATGGGTTGACGGAGAAGCAAAGAGGCTTGGTGATACCAACCGAAAGTGGTTGACGACCGACGATAAGGGGTGAATTGGTCGACGAGATAGTGTTACGAACAAAAACCTAAGGAGAAGGTGAGTATTAAATCCGATTGACTGCGTTAGGTGAAAGGACTGACAGTGAACCAGAGCTCAAGGAAAATCGATTGACGGGGTAGTTGGAGTAGTTGCAAAGAAGTTATGGTAGTCAGTGAAGAATGAAAGGTGGAGAGGCCTACGGAAGAGTACTAGAGGGTATATTTATTGCATCCATGGTGGTGCCTAGGGTCTAGAGAAACTTTTGAAGGAAGAAATCGAGGATTGAGCTACCAGTTGTGGATAGAAATGTTAAAACCTATTCAGATTAAGGGTCTTTGGTTGATGAACATTGGAACCTTTGGTAAGGTGTAGGGAGGTACATTGAGAGTAAGTGAGGGTGAGTGTTGTTGAGGACATGAAATTCCCTTATGCGCATGTCTGCTACAACATTCAATGTTCATTCTGACTGAACCATTGTAATATCTCATTGTAAAGAGATTTTTTCATTTAATTGAAAGGTTGTACTTCTTGGCACATCTGCGTGTTTCTTATATTTTCTTTGTGTTTTTATTCTGCACTCTAACCAACATGCTATCGACCAACCACGCATATGTTAGTTGGTATCAGAGTAGGAAGTTGTCCTACGTATAGGGGATTCCAGTTGCAATTAGATGTGGAGAACAACTCCGGTTGTGGTTGGGTAGAGTCGAGGGAAGTGGTGATCTGATTCCTAAGCATTGAGATGGTTGAGAGAGTTGTCATTATCCATGGTATAAGACAACGTAGAGGTACAAGGGTCATTGTTTACCGTGAAACATTTGAAGAATGCATCCATACTATCAGAACGTTGGAAAATAAGTTAGAGGCTATGTGAGAGGCCCAATGACGAGGATTTACCGTCAAAATGATCGACCATGGTGATGAGGATGCCAAAGATAGAGAGGCTCAAGAAGAATAAGAGTTAGAAGAGTTGAAAGATCTGTTAAATATTAGAGGTAAGGCTAAAATGGACATGCCTACCTATTCAAGAAACTTGAACCTAGGGTCCAGAAGAGTTGATAGAATGGATCAAAGAGATAGAGAAACATTTTGACATGGATTAGAGCGAAGACCCAAAAAGGGTAAAATTTGTTTGTTTGAAGTTAAAAGGCCATGCTTCATTATGGTGGGATAAAGTGGAGGATGATAGAGTAAAGAAAGGAAATGAGAAAATAAAGACTTGGGTGAGGATGGTCTCCAAGTTGAAGGATAAGTTCCTTCCCATTGACTACATGATATCTCTATTCAGGAAACTGTAGAATTTGAGACAAAAAGAATCGACTGTGAAAGAATTCACATAGGATTTTTACATAATGTCGATCAAGTCGATACATACCGATGAGGGAGAAGAGGCAGTCGTCATATACGTAAACAGACTGAAGTATGCCACACATGACGAGTTGATCTTGTCAAAGTTTAGAATTGTCCGTGAATCCTACTAATTCTACACAATCATCCAAACGTTGAAGAAATGGAGGAAATATTCGTTGCCGGAGGAGTTTTTGTTATATACTGACCATCAAGCTTTAAGATACTGAAATAATCAAGTGAAGTTGAATCAGAGGTACATGAAATGGGTCAATTTCATGCAAAGTTATACCTTTGTATTTAGGCACAAGTCAGGGAAGACATACAGAGTAGCCGATGCATTGAGTTGAAGAGTCACATTACTCGGAATGACTGTTGTGGAATTGTAACACTCTGTTTTTACCTTGACATTTGAGATTATTATGACTAATATTTGAGGATGTTCTATGACAAATGACCCGACTACTTATTATTTTAAAATCTAAAATAACTTTGTATGGGCGTATGTCTGATGACATTCGGTTTATGATGACCTGGTATTGTGAGAAACAAGGAATTATTGATGAGATTCGACCTAAGAAGGATTATTTGACATATTATTGAGTAAATTATGATTATGAAAATATTGCCGACATTTGGGCAATCATGTATGCAATTATATTATGATTTTAATTGTGAATGAAAAATCATGTAAAATTATCAACAAGAATTAAAGTTTTTATAAATGTTTTGACAAAATTTATGTAGCATGTACTATGATGGTCTGTCGAGTGTGACAAAAAAGAAAGGTACATGAAACGCAAGAAAGAACGATATGCAAAGACTCTAGTTGAGCCAACGACTATGGCAAGTGATATCAGTCTTGTATATAACATGATTATATTATGATATGTTTGATGCACTTGCATGCATGGATTCTGGATGAGTCAAAAAACCTCGACAGTTGAGGTCGATTGATGGTTTTGTTATAGATGAAATCTTATTTATGAAATTTGATGCATGGGTTGTTTTATGTACATGTCATGGGATTGTGATTGCCAATCGATCCACATCATGTGACGAGGCTGAAAAATTATACTTGTAAGACTAGAAAATTGGACGACATGATGACCTTTGAATAGAGTGAGAAAAAATCCAGTTCATCAGATGTTTGTGCTGTGAGGGTAGGCCGCGACTCGGTCACTCACGAAGATTATTATTGGGGGGCGTGCAATAGGGATTCAACCTTGTTCTCTAGGAACCACTTGGCTCTTCCCAGGGTAGACGAACTGAGGTAACATTGGCTCAGTCGACATAACCGACTCCCCGCCTGTGGAAATTATCGGAAGGGCATGCTAAAAGCATAACACCTTGATAATTCTGGTCGCGACGAGAATGCGGTGGTAAACAACATATATTTTTAATTAAGGGAAATAGTAAATTGATCTTAAAGAAATTAATAATAATAATAATAATAATAAATAAATGAAATGATAAATTAAACTAAAATGGATAAATAAATAAATAACAAATAAATAAATAATGATAAATAAACTGTAATCAAGCTAAATTAACAAATGAAACCCTAACTAATCGGAAAAGAATAAGAGAACTAAGGATAACTAACAAGTGGGTCGGTAAATAAAAATTAATTAATTAAAGTAACTAAAGAGTTAACTGAAAGTGATGCAGGGGATGCATGGGAACTAACGAAATGGTTAATAAAAGGTAAAGAAATGGAAGAATGAAGGATCTTCATCTTCTTCTTCTTCGGTCTTGTTATAGTTTGGAGCCCAAACCCTTTGGGTGGCTCTAAGGCGATCGTGGAAGGGTGTGGTTCAGTAAAATGTGAGTGAGGTTGAGAGCCTCCCAACAACATCTTGACATCGTACTTCCATTGCTAGCAAGGTTTTTCAGGCTCGTCGAGCTCGAGGGTCTCGGGGGAAGGAGAGTACCCGTCAGGGTATGGTAGGGAGGAAACCGATGGATCCAAAATGATTGAAAATCCAATGACAACAACTGCAACGGAGTGATGGCAAAACAACTTCTGGCCTCGTCCTCAGAAGACAACAACTAGTGATATGAACGAGTAAGTTATTTGAATTTGTTAAATGTTGCACTTGAAAATGGAATAGTTAATTCAATGGATGTATGTGGATTGGTTTACAATTCTTAATGTTGTATATCCTTACCTACTTTGTAAACAATTTTTAAAAAAGGAAAAAAAATGTGATCTTAACTTCTTTATCATATCTAGATTTATTTCTATGCATGCACGTTAGTGGATTTGGTCGGAACCTGTGGAGGGTCATTACACATGGTAGGGAGGAAACCGGTGGATCCAGCATGATTGGAAATCCAACGACAACAACTGTAGCGGAGTGATGGCAAAACAACATTCGGCCTTGTCCTCAAACGATAACAGCTAGGGATATGAACATGTAAGTAATTTGAATTTGAAATTTGTTAAATGTTTCATGTGAAAATGGAATAATTAATTCAATGGATGTATCTGGATTGGTTTACGATTCGTAATGTTGTATATCCTTACCTACTTTGTAAACAACTTTTAAAAAAGGAAAAAAATATGTGATCTTAACTTCTTTACCATATCTAGATTTAATTATATGCATGCATGGTAGTGGATTTGGTCGGACCCCATGCACGAGAGTCGTTACACATGGTATCAGACTAGGTTCAAATAGTGAGACCTAAGGGCTTATCATTGCTATTTTGACTATGAGATAAAAAGAATAAGTACCCTGTAATGATTCACTCTGAGATTTCTAGTATAGGTTTAATATACATATACACATGCAGTTCAAATGGTTTCGATTTATGAAGCACTTGCTCAATTGTTAGAGTTATACATCTCGAAGTTTTATCACCCTAGTAGTTGTGAAATTGTTGATAAATATGGAAACTCCCTTTCTGCTATTATATGTCATAGACCTATGAACTCCATACAGAAACCATTACAAATATGTGTTTAGAATATGTTAGAGATATAGGACTCCTTACATATGTGTAGATCAATGAATCTAGGTAGCAGATACAGGTACTTCTGTTTAGACTGACGAGACTCCTAACTTCTAGTGTGCAATGAGCTTCTTGTTGATATAGATATTAGAGTACAAATTATATTAAGTCGATTGCTCTAGATATGTGGATTTAACCACATTTCCAATCCCTAGATTCCGGACCTCTCACTTAGCTGCTAGGTTGTCTGATTTGGCAGAAGTAATTTTTGGATGATTTAGGGTTGGGTTTCATTGCTAGTCATGTTAAGTTTTCTACCTGTTCAGTAATTGGCTTATTCCAGCCCCCCCCAAAAAATCCTACAGTTTATGCCGTTATAAATCTCTCACTTCCAGAAAAAGGTCGATTCAGAATTAGAAGTGTGTGCCAGAGTCTCAACTTCTTCTTATATTAATAGTATAATACGTGGCAAATGAGTGTGGCTAAACTAGGGGAACCCTAAAACGTTTGTGTTTTGTGTAGATCAGGCATCTAAAACCAACGTATCTTTTTTTATTTCTTTTGAGTGCAGCTTTACTAAATAGGTGTGGCAGTTTGCCTTTCATGAAATCATTACCAAATGGAATGCTCCCTACCACTAGAGATTCTCTATGGCACAAAAAGAATAGAGCTCTACTAACCAACAAACCAATCCTCAAGAGAGCCAGGATTGGCCCGAAATACATATGTTGGAAAGTAGTGCGAGCAAAAGGAACAAAGTTATTTTTCAAACAAAAAATTGGAACCTTGAAGGTGCACAACAACGAAATTTCATGGCAGATCTGTCTGTTTCCCTTCTCTACAGATGGCCTTTAAACTCTAGTAATGTTGAATTTATCACTTTACCTAATGAACAGATAAAACTAGTTTGAGCCTTGTTGGGAAATCTCAGGCACTAAAGCGACGTCCAGACTCTCTCACAGTAATTTCACTGGAAACGAGATCTTCCTTAACTGCGTCCTCAGTATTGGATCCGCGTTCTGTGATATGAT
Organism: Pseudotsuga menziesii; assembly: GCA_001517045.1. NCBI lineage: Eukaryota > Viridiplantae > Streptophyta > Pinopsida > Pinales > Pinaceae > Pseudotsuga > Pseudotsuga menziesii. The sequence goes on from LPNX010654386.1 coordinate 445,460, forward strand.
TGTTACAGTCTGACTCTGTGGAAATCTCTAGATATGTCCTCAAGAAATTATTAAAAAAAAATGAATTATACCCGGCTGGTGCCTCGGGCAGTTAACCCTAACCGGTTCTCACCTTCAGCCACATGCTAGCCTGTGATATATATATATATTTATTACAATGAAATGACAGAAGTCGAAGCGACTGTAGCAGACAATTAAGGTCTGACATTGTATAAAATTGTGAAGGACTGGACAAACACTGCCCTCGCTTCCCCAAAGCTATATTCTCCTCGAGTTTCGATTTTTTTTTAACAATCTACCATTAGTATTTAGTAAATTAAAACAAGTCAGAAAATTTTAGTCTCAATGAGTATGCACGTTGCAGAGGTTGCCTTCCCTTCATTTCATATTTCATAAAATAGAAGGTTTCATCGTGGAAGAGAGAAATTATGGAGAGGGCAGGCAAGCTGGTCGATAGTTGAACTAATTCGGTAGTCTGTAGAGTCCATTATGGAAATCCTTGAGGCTTGGACACTTTTGAATCTTGAATTTTTTTAATCTTGACCGACCATCCTAGGAGCTATGGAGGGATGGCTGCCCTGTAATCTATATGGGAATGAACGTCCAGCATGTATGAGGTTATGCATGTATGAGGTTATGCAGCGAATTCATCCCAGCAAAGGAAGATCCAAGAATCTGGTCCTTGGCCTGCTTCTTCAGTTTGGTGCTAATTTACAGAAATGTTGTTACAAATCCATTGTTGGTCAGGATATTGGAACTTCCATGAACTGGTTTCATGGGGAATTCGGTCCAAGGGTTTGGGAAGAGTTAGGCAGTGCACCCAATGCCTACTGGACACTGTGCACACTGCTGGTGCTGTAGATCTATCTAAAAGGAATCTATTAAGTGTGAAGAGAGATTTAAATCTGTTTATTTTTTTTAAGTGTGAAGAAAGATTTAAATCTGTTTTTTTTTTTTTAAGTGTGAAAACAGAGTTAAATCTATTATGAAAATAGAAATATTGAAAAAATGTGTAATACAATGTTTATAGGTTTAATTTATTTAATTTGTATAAATATATAATTTAAATTTTATGTTATTTTTAATAATTTTTTATAAAAAATATTTATCAACTTTAAAATAAACACAAAAAGAATTACACATCATTGCCAAAAACTCTCTAAGCAACCACCCAGATTTCATATAGGTGTTTCCATGACCTCCATATTGCCAACAACTTCTAAAGCTGAGGGAAAACTTCAAGTTGTTTGTGAAATCATTGGTTAAAACACGGTGCAATGGAGTTTGTCTTTTCCTTTTCACGTGAAGTTTCTATTTTATTTTAATCCCTTAATGTAAATTCAAAAATAGTATTAATTTATTAATATGACTTAATGCAAATTGGAAAAAGGATTAATAAGTGTCTTTTCATTGGGTTTTCATGTAGTTGTAATGTACAAATGATGGAATAAAAAAAATAAAAAATTGTCATGTGGTCATGGTGTAAGTAAGCCGAATATGTATAGTTGTATTAAGAGTTATTGTAGACTACTTAACCAATGGGGTATATGACAAGTTAAAAATAAACTTTTGAATGGTTACTTAAGTATAATTAAATTGTTGAAGAGGATTTTATTTTATTTATAAATATATATTAAGAAGAGTTGGTATTATAGTTATTGATAAGGAATGATTTCATTATTATTATTATATAAACATAATATAGTATTTTGATTTGGTTTTAAAATTATTTATAAACATTCAAATTGGTATAGTAAGCTATAATTATAAATAATGTATTCATGGAACAATCTTATGTTTAAGGTAGTTATGTGTTTAATGTTGTAATGTATCTCACTAAAAATAAACCACAAGGCGCCACCTACAAAATATGCATGAAGTGAATTAACAAAGGAAATTTTTTTGACCCATTTTTACTAACTCGGCACAAAAAAAAATCTAGTGCCGAAAGAGTTAAGCAAAGACGACTTTTGCCAACAAAATATGGAGGTGATCAGAATGTTGACATGAACACAATGAGGCTAACTACCTAACGTCTTGATTCATAAACAAAAGACGACTAATCCTTAAAAAGAGACTCAATGAGGCTATAACGACACATAGGATGTGACTTGTAAATCATGTCGAAGGGGTCATATGATCTAAAAGAGAATGTTGAAATGAGGTAAGGACATGATGCGATCCTTGATGGGGACACGATGTGCTGACGAAATGGATAAACGCTAAAGTTTAATAGGTTCGATTAAGTTTCTAAGTTTCGACATGTTAGAATCATATCTAAATTGAGAGTCAATTTTATTGATATCTATGGGTTTGGAAGAAGCCTTATGAGAGTGATGGGTAACTTATGCATTGATTGTTAACTATTTAATAGATGTTATTGATTTAGAAATTCATAATTGTAAACCACCAATCGATTGAGGATTGTATACCTTCTCTCCCGGGAGTAGAGGATAGCCAAATAGATTTGTATTCTTAACTACCTTCGGATGTGCAAAACATTGATTGATTATTCATGTGATATACGTTGTAGTTTTGATATCACAAATCCTCATGGGAGTCTAGGAGGTATTGGTAATCTAGCTCAAATTTAGAAATGATTGAAAGTGTTATTGGAATCACATTACATGAAATTGCTATTGAATTAAAGAAAATGTGTTGGGACCTTATTGTTGGAACATAAATTCAATGATATAGCATATCTAGTGCTTAGGGGAATGATCATTTTGATGAAATATAGTAGAATGGAACAAGGAATTGAAAGTGAAACTAGCACTGGGTGAATCCGCGGACCTAGGTAACACTTTTTGGCAAGCGCATTTTGGCAAAAAGGAAAAAACGCACCTCGGTCGAGGGTTTAACAAGCCCTCGACCGAGGTTTTAATATCTCGACCAAGGTTTTATCAAGCCCTCGACCGAGGTTCTTTTAAGCCCTCGACCGAGGTATTTACTAACCCTCGGTCGAGCTATTAAAACCTCGGCCGAGGGTTAATAAATACCTCGGTCGAGGTATTTACGTCGACCGAGGTGCCTGTATTGAAAAAATTATAAATAGAGGCCGTGGGCCCCCGCCGTTTGTTTCACAAAACGACACTGTGACGTGAAAGCTCAACCGAGATACGAAGTGAGAGTGACCCTGAAGCAACCCAACCTCGTCACGATGGCGTCGGACCCAAGAGGTAACACTTAAAATAATTGTTTTTCAGTTTAAATAATTGTTTTTCAATTGAAATGGAATTTAAATTTTTTTTTAATAAATTTATAAAATTTATTTTAAAATATAGTAAATGTATGTTTTTATTATTTTCATGTTTAAAATGTGTACCAGCAAGCAGAAATGCTACCGGATTTTTGAAAATTTGTAGTTAAATTGAATTTTTTTGTTAATCTGTTATATATATATAAATTATGTCAACCGGTAGCGTTTATGCTACCGGTTTAATTTTGAAATGTGTCCCAGGCAAGCCGAAATGCTGCTCGATTTTTTTCAATCCTCCGTGAATTCATGGAGGATTGAAAAAAATCCATAAAACACCAACTAAACA
>LPNX010654391.1:0-18973 GCA_001517045.1 Pseudotsuga menziesii
ATTACCTAGTAATATGACGATTCACCGGAGGATTTGTCTTCAAATGGAGGAATTGGCACTCTTCCACGCTCCTCCGGCACTCTTCCACGCTCGTTTTCGCGTTACTGTTCGGTGAAAATGACTCTCGGGTGGGGGACTGTGTGTTTTTAATTTTTTTTTTAAATTTACAAAATGCGCACGCGTTTTAGAACTACAAAACACGTACGCGTTTTGATGTTCTATAACGCGTGCGCGTTATTGTTACCTAGCCTACATGTCTGCTGACATGTCAGGCTCGGATTTACAATTCCAAGCGCTATGGAAGAGGAGCGCGTTCTTTTTCTATGTAACATGAGCGTGTTCCTAAAAAGTGAGGTTGCATCTAAAAGGTCCCTCAACTTCTTGCACACTCCCATATACAAATATATACTAGTGAGATGCAGAGATATATATATTCAAATAACACCCAGATAACACCACCAATATATAGCCGTAGAGAAATAGATCAATATGGCAGATATACTAATTAACCGTGAAGAAGATTTAGTTTGACAAAGAAAAACGCTTTAGGATATCTAGGATGGAGATCACCGAAAGATCCACAGCCATAAAAGAAAAAAGGACGGCCATACAGCAATATCATTAACAACAGACCGAATTTGAATGAAGGAAAGGGTAGAGTATCAATTTTCAGCCACATTTTCTTGCCCTTTCTTTGCAACAACCCTCTTACCCAGGAGTGATTTCTGAAGCTCTGCAGGAGATAACCTTTCTATGACGCTATCATCATCTCCAATAGTTTCCTTCGTGACCCTCTTTCCGTCCACGTGCTTGCTCCACCCTACACAGGGTTGCAAACTGTATGTGCATACGAGCCCCATAAAAAATTTAACACTATCGGGGGCACGCTTTCAACAAGTGTGCCTAGCTTTCCTATGAAACACGAGGATAACAATGTTTCCATGCTTGGAAGTTCTCACTGTGATGCCCGACCCAGGAAAATAAGAGCTAGCACCATCACTCCCATTCACATTGAAAATTCCATCGTGGATGGTGGTAGCTCAATGTAGAAACTCGTCATACAATCTCGCTCTTCCATGCTTAGCAGCTCCCCCCACAGACCTGCAAACAAAAATTTTGGGCGGAAAAAGGACTGGGCGAGGAGGGCGGGCTGTTTTAGTGTAGCCTACGTTGATGATTGCCACGTGAAGGGCATTCACCCAAGATTTAATACGAAGAGGCCGCCTAAGGGAGAGGGGTGTGAAAAGAGAAAGACCCACGCACCACTTTATCAAAGCTAATTTAATTGGAGATTTAAATTTACATAGTTTTAAATTAAATTCATGTATATAGTTAATATAAATTGGAAATTTATTTTACCATTACCTCCATTAAATATGGTTTGGATTAGAACCTTATTTAATTAATAATTTAAATTTACATAATTTTAAATTAAATTCATGTAAGTTAATATAAATTCGAAATTTATTTTACGATTACCTCCATTAAATATGGTTTGGATTAGAACCTTATTTAATTGAAAATTTAAATTTACATAATTTTAAATTAAATTCATGTATATAGTTAATATAAATTCAAAATTTATTTTACGATTACCTCCATTAAATATGGTTTGGAATAATTAATTGGATTATATTTCAAAATTTTGATTTATTTTAATGTATATATATAAATCCTAAAGTCTAATTGAGCCCCAAGGGTTAGCTCAATTGGTAAGACTTGCCCACGGAGAGGTCATGGGTTCGAGCCTTGAGTCCTTTGGGGTTAGGCCTTGTGTGAGGATGGCCTATTGCTAGGTTTCCGTGCATATTTCCATATAAAAAAAGGTATTATAAGATTAAATTTTTATGATTAAAATTAATATAATTATCATTAATCACTTTTTTCATTTAAATTTTATAATAAACTTATTGAACAAATACTGAATTAGTTAGAAGGTTATGAGTCTACACAAGTTGGACTAAAAAATGTATGAAGTGTCATGCGCGAAGTCACGACACGTGTGACCCGTGCAATAGGTATGGTCATTAGTGATTACCTAAGCCATGAGGATGGTGCAACCCAATGTAGTTGACATAAGTAAATAAATGAATTGGGGTTTAAATACTATATGTTAAGAGTAATATGAGAGTATTAATTAATTATAGGTTAATTGCAATTTAATTTGAATGAGTTAGATTTTTAGGAGGAGACTCTAGTTAAACTAAGTTTAAGTTAAATTCAGTAACATAGTAGGTTCCATACAAGTAATCATGACATCTGTGACCCCAATGGTAGATGTGGTCGAAAGCGACTACCTAAGCCTCGAGCATGGTGCGATACCCAACATTTTTCTCTCCTGTGACATACTGCTTTACTCACGACTCGCAACATTAATACTTAAGGTTCATGATGTGTGACAATGGATATTCATTTATCTAGATGAGGCAAGTCATGGTGTTTAACATGAAATTAGTCGCAATATTAACATGAAAAACATAGACATGTTAACCTCGTTTAGAGAATACCATGGATAATATCATGTGGGTGTCATACATAATCACATTGACATTACAACAAAGAAACTAAGAAAAGAGGATATCACAAAAAAATAGTTGCAAAGATAAGATTTCATTGTCCTAACTATAGATTATGATAATGAATCCTTGTAGGAAGTCTAGATGTTAAAAGCCTAGACATTTTAAGAATCTTCTATTAAACTCTTATTGGTAGTTTCAAGCATTTTAGTTATGAGTGAGTATTACATGCTAAGTTGATGGTATCAACTTTGCATTTACGACCATGATGAAGGCATCTTAAATGTGAAATGTGTAAACATGTTAGCACACCACGAATTGTACGTCTTTTAAAGGGGTAAGGAAGTATGTTGTTGAGATTGACAAAATAAAATAAAAAACATTATAACTTGCACACAGTGTCTTGATAGTAACTTCGGGATGAATTTTCTTGAAGGATGGGTGTATGTAATACTCGATTTTTACTAAACTTATCATTTAGACACACTCCACTTATTTTGCTTGTTTTCTTTTAGGCTCATCTCGAATGAGCAAACTATATTTACGGCATGATGGGCCGAAATTGCTATGTGACTATATTTATTACGACACTATAATTATAAGGTTACTATGCTTATCATGTCATCATGTTTATGTGGTTACGATGTGTTGATTATCATGAGATTATTATATTTTACGATGATAATATATGTTGAAATGTTTCCATTTATCAAATGTGAAGTATATGATGCGGTACGTGGATACCATGTTACGATATGACCCATTTGAATTATTATATGTCAAGTGTACCTATGATAAATTAAATTATTACATGAAATAATGATGATGATGATGGTGATGTGATCACTTGATTATCAAGTGAAATTACTCTCTATACGTGTGTACTTGTGAAGTAATAACCCACGGGACATTGGCGATACATGATAGTCAAATACTTGATATGATATCTGGAATAGTTACTTGCTACGTAGTAAACGCTACCGACTGAAAATGATGATACAATGACACAATCCAATAATCCTGATAGGAGCAAAGAATGATTTGATAGGGTATAGACCTTGTATGTTGAGAGGGATGGAGGTATTTCCCACCCTATGTTATTATGATACCTGAGGTCATGGGAGTATTGTGTTGAGACACGCTCCCCAAGTTGTTGTGATGACGACGGTCGAATGCCTGCTAGGAGAGGCTAGGCCCGTTGTTTAACTGACGCTATCGCTCTCAGGTTCTTATGTAGTCAGGTCGGTGAAGCGGACATCCACTTCTATACTAGAAGAGGAAGGATAGGGAGGATGCAGACATAGGTTAAGATGGGAGGATGTGTTAGTTAGTATTGTTGAGGGTTGGGCATTCCTTGATACTAAATTAGTGCTAGTATGTACCCTTCCTTGTACTTCATTGATTAAAGTAATGTAAACCTACATAAAGATAATGATACGAAATCATAAAAGGGATTAATTTTTAAATACTTCAGAGTGCTAAAAATATATATATGCTTTCTATTTCTGCATGGGGAAATTACTATTATTGTTTAGCATATATGCATATGTGGGATGGTGTTTGTTCATAGTGCATATCTGACTTGTGCATACACTGGCCATGCATGCACACTTGGAACATGTACAGCAGTATTAACATACGTGTCATGCTTGAATGGTGGTATAAATTGCCTTCGATAACTTAGTGAAGGATGTGCTAATCAACTTATATAAGGAATTGTTAAATTTTTAATGTGTAAAATAACTGAGTTAGTATAATCAAACTGAAGCCGGAATCAAACTGAAACATCACCAGACAATATAAGAAAGTTTGTGGGAGGATTTTTATATCAATTTATGATATTTTTGTGATTGCGTCTACCAGAATCTAAATTCCTTGATATGAATGTATAATGATCTAATTTTAGGTTTTGATTGTTTGTGTAGGTGATTTGGTAACCAATGGAAACTTTGAAGATGGTCCATGCGATTTTCTCAATGGTACCAACGGTATCCTTCTTCCCCCTTCCATTTTTGACCATTCTCCTCTACCCGGCTGGACCATCGAGTCCAACAAGCCCTCCAAGTACATAGACTCTACCCACTTCAGCGTTCCGTAGGGTCGTGGGGCTGTTGAGCTACTCTCCGACCTGGGAAGCCTCCTCTCACAGACAGTGGACACAGCCCCCGGAAAGTCCTACTGTTTGAGCTTTGCAGTGGTAGATGGGAAGAATGCATGCAAAGGACCCATGACGGTGCAAGCCAATGCTGGCAACAAGACCTTTAGGGTACACTACGAATCGAAGAGCACCAGAGGCTTCAAGATTGCCAGGTTCGTGTTCACAGTGATTTTACCAACAACTCGTATAGCGTTCATGAGTTTTTCCTACATGAAGAGTGATAACTCTGGTTCTCTGTGCGGTCCAGTAGTGGACTACGTTCAAGTAGTCGCTCTGTAAAAACAAGTAATTTCACATAGAAAAATAAGCAACATAGCAACTAATAACGTCACATCAAAAAATAAGCAACATAGCAACAAGTAATACATTGTTGCAAGTTTTTAATGTTTCATAATTACTTCAACTTTCAACTTATATACATTATGGCATTAAAATATTTCTAAACGGCAGGTATAAGCAGCCTTGCTGCTATTTCACTTGTTAACAATGTCTTAAATGGGCTATAGCCCCAATTGCTTCGAGTTTATGCTTGCATTCTTTTCGATTTTCATGACACTGTTTATTATGCATGGACACTATTTGGTTTAGATAGACTCAGGAGCATATCCACCATAATCTGGTTTGACTTGACTAAATTTTGAATGCTTGGAGTTACTATGATTAACGGTATTAGTTGGTTGTTGTTTCATGCCAGAATGATGTTTGATAAAGTTTTGTGTTGGATAAATTTCTGTTGTTTCACTCTGACCCGTACTTGAGGGGTTGGGATGGTTAATGGTTCAGTCTTTGTATCCATGTCATATTAGAGAAAGACGCCACATGGTTTTTATTAGGAAGCTCAAAGGCTTGTGTTTTATGTTTTTGGTCCGCTTCAAGCTCATTTGAGACTTAGTTTTAGCTTGTTGAAGCCATTGAAGCTTCACCTCTAAACATCGGTGTAGGTGATGGCATTAGAGAGCCAACATAAAAAATATTTTCTTTCCACTGTTGGAAGGGACATTCCAAAGTAGTTTTGCATGGAAATAAAAACAATGAACTCATAATCTCTTTGGAAGGAAAATAATTTGTTGTTATTTGAGGCTGCATTAGTTGATGCCGAAATTGCATTTGCTTACGAATGGGAAACACTTGAATCTATAGGTGAATAAGTTACCCTCCATATGTTTGGATTGAATATACCTTACAAGAAATTAAAGAGATGAATTTTACATGTCTATCATTTATACTTGTTTATTCTTAGATTATCTTCAGAATTGCTGGTTGAAATGCTTGTATCATAGCTTATGTTTTGGGAATACCTCATTGCTTGATGCACAGTTACAAGAATCTCTTTCATGCTGGCCAATTTAATTGAAAATGTTGATTTGTACACTGAAATCATAGAGAGGAAAAGATAATTCCTATTTTTTATGCCCAACACTCAAAGAAATGGGTTTTATTGTTGATTATGAAGCCAAAAATGCCCAGTAATGTCCGAAACATAAGGTTTAAGTTTGCATCTTTGCCCAAAATGAAGGTACAAGGCCAGTTTCTGCTGATTCATGGACCATAATTGAAGTAATGAGGTTACTACTACCCAAACTCTACCCCGATTTTATTTCAATTTCATCTAGACATGGCCCTTAGATGTTGACTGGTGCCCAGCTTGCAAGTTTCACTTCGAATTGATTTTTCTGTTTTTGCATGTCCATGTATGATTCTTTAGGGCCTTTCAATGTCCAAAAAAATATTTTTCATCACGACACACCCTTATAAAAATAGGTGCAACAGTAGATAAACTGAAAAATATTNGCCCATGTATGATTCTTTAGGGCCTTTCAATGTCCAAAAAAATATTTTTCATCACGACACACCCTTATAAAAATAGGTGCAACAGTAGATAAACTGAAAAATATTTCATGCCTGTCTTTTTTTAAGTGAGCGTTTAAATTTTGAGATAAATACTCTGTTTTTCCTTCATAATTGTGACTAATAAAACATTCTATTAATTCTTGTAGATAAAAATTTAATTCCCTCGCTTATGCTATCCCTCATTGCTCATAATGATCAACATTTTCCTTGTACAAAAGGGAATAATTGATCTTGTTGTTAACAGTGGCTAGGTTCTATGCCCTACTCTAGGTCTTCAATTTGTGTACAGCTTTTCACATTCTATCACTTATGATATGTAAATATGAAATGATACATGGCTTGGATTCTACACTTTCTTAGTTTGCATCTGATTCAAATTTGGACATATGCATTTCATGTTTCTTTGCATGGGAAGGGAAGAAATTGAATGAGACACAGTTTCTCATATTTTAGAGTTAAGAAATTGGCCACAACTAGTCATGGCAATTTGGATGCCCATGTTTTAGATATTGGCTGGTATCAATTCAATATTTATTATGTTCTTTTCAGGAGTTTGGGATTTTGATAAAATGCTTCCTTGTACTTAACTGGCCTCATTAAATCAATTTCTACAGTTTCCACCCATCTATCAATTTCCATGGTACATATGGAGGCATAGAGCCCTATCACTTAGTGATGGCATTCAAATGATGGTATGCCAGGTAAGATAAAGATTATAGAGTGTATGCTCTTGTTTTTTTTTTTGCAACCTTGTTGTTTTTAAGCATGACAATATATATCCTAGATATTGTCTTTGAGTTTCCATATCATATTCTTACGGTTTCTTGAGAGATCCCCACCANTTGTTTTTTTTTTGCAACCTTGTTGTTTTTAAGCATGACAATATATATCCTAGATATTGTCTTTGAGTTTCCATATCATATTCTTACGGTTTCTTGAGAGATCCCCACCACATAGGTAACACAAGTTTTGTTTGTGCATTTTTGAGATCTCCTATTCTTAAAATTTAGGAACCAAACATACTTGATTATTTATTATTAATTATTAATGAAAAAATAGTTTTAAACTATTGTAATTGTATTAATGGATTAAATTTAGTTAGACCTGGTAAACAAAGCTCCAAATATTCTGCTTTCTTTTTTTCTTAGATTGTATGTAAACATGGTAGTTGTTGAGTAATTCTATGATGTCTTCCATCTTACTTTTCTAGAGTTGAATCCTGATTGCTTGTATCATCTTAATAAGGTAAGAGAGAAAAATGAATAAACATGTTTAAGTTATATGCTTAGTTCCCTTTATTCAACACAAAAGTCAACATTAGTCTTCAATAGGAACTCAAGTAAGTGAAGGAGAAAACTTAGTTATAAAATATCTAATTTAATTCAACATCTTGTAATGAGAGATCTTATAAATAGTCCAAGTTCATATGCCAAGCTATGTTCAAAAATTACATGGCAACTTGTTTAGGAAGTTTTAAAATTAAAACCCTTTTGCAATCTGCATAACTTACTGCACTTGAAAAACATAGCCTTGGTTCACCTTACTATTTTCTAATCCATAAAATCTTAATAGTAGACATTTGAGTTTTTTTTTTCCATTATTATTGAGTTGTTTACTGTCAAATTAATCAATCATAATATTGTCTTATCTTTTCAAAGTTTGTTCTTTTGCATAAACATTGAATTAGACAAGAAAATGATAAAATTAATGCTACTTTTGTAAATTTTGCAAGTTCTCTTTTGTTTTTGATATTGAGTCTGATTCATATCATCCTATGGATGAAGGAAAAATTTAATCTTTAGTGTCTTGTAGGAAAAGGATTCACAATATTCAATTGGAATGAGTTGGCTTATGCAAAGCAAAGCCAGTATTGGGAGAATTGCCATTGTATGCAATCCAATGAAGTGTGGAGAGGAAGCCCTTGAATTTTTAATTCTAAATCTCTTAAAAACATGATGCAACTATTTTATATTTTTGTTTTGTGAGTAAGAATATGACATTTATGTGACTATCTGTTACCACACAAACTAGCAGCTCTAGTTAAATCCCCAAATATCCCTGCTAGCCACGATAGTCTGGGAGGTGCTACCCACTATCACTGTGATAATTACCTGTATGCAATTCCGATTGGCTTTGCTGGAACTTGAGGGTGTCTCTATATGGGGTTGTTCGGATATGGAAATAAGGCACAAGGTGATTTGGAAGAGATAGTGTTAGAAAAATGGGGTTGTAGTTTTAAGGGTTTTTTGAATAAGTGATGCAGATACTAGGATGTCAATGCCAATATCCAACTAGGGCAATGAATTCAAGGTGAGTCAGATGGCAAGTGAGGCTACAGTAAGAACAAGTAAAAGAAAATCACACACATAGAGTATTCAATAATCACAAATTATTTTTGTAAAAATAAATCTTGCCCATTGACCAAGCCCACCTCGTTTCTCTCGATTCTTCTAACATATGGGACTATCTATTGATTTTGAGATGAATGAATATTATAACTGAAATCTCCATGAGAGTTGCATACAAATGAGTGAAATATGCTTCTTGTGCTCATTGCTTTATAAACAACTCTAAAAAAGACAAATATTATTTATATATATGAAGTTGCAGGGTGCTAGCTCAATGGTAGAGCATCTCCATTGTATAATGTACAAGATTGGTGGTTCGATTCCACTATGGCCTATCATACATATTTTCATTCTATCACTATTACATAGAGGGGGTATTATGACAATATTTGAGACAATATTTTTGTATTTAGTCTCAACATGAGACAAAAAAGAATTGTGTATTGCCTTTATTATTGTCTTTAAGCGAGTGTCTTAAATTTAAGACAATATTTTAAGACACTCGCTTTTAAGACAATGCACACATATATTTTTTGTCTTAAAATGAGACAATTTATAGAAATATTGTCGTAATACCCCACTCTATGTAGGAGTGTGCAAGAAGAAACCCTTCTTGCTTAAAACAAAACAACTGAGGCCACAACCTTCCACTAGAAATATCAAAGTGTGCTTGAACACTTCTCATATCTATTTCATCATCTACACCCCCACTGAGGTCTACAAGAGCATTTCCAATGCCATGAACATATTCCCTGCCATATTGGCGTTCTTGTACAATGACATCTTTCTTTCAATTCTAAAAGGGCCTTAAATTTTCTGCTAGGTAAGGGATATACAACCCTTCTTAAGTAGTTAGTACATGTACTCTTTGTGGTGCTTACCCATTTAGACTAAAACATTATGCCAAATTTTGTGTTCGGCCATGCATTTGATGTGTAGGTTTTTTAATCTTCATTGTGCCTTCTCTGAAAAAATTTAAAGCATTTAATGTCTTTATCAGCAATAAGGAGTTTCATGGTATCTTGTTTCCCAAAGAGACACGCCATTCCTCATGTTTTATGGAGTTTTGCACATTGGAGTTTATGTGTGTCTTACATTGTCCTGGAAAAGTCCAAGAGGCACATGGATTCTTGGAAAGGTTGTGTTTCAAGGAAGTTTGCATTTCGGAGGAGTTTGTGATTTCCAGAGATATTTTGTCCCTTGCTGTATTTTCATAGTTTCAGATATTGCTGCTTTTTGTGTCAGTCTACTCCCCACGACAAAATCTAGGAGTTCCATGGCTTGGACTAGAATGGAAAGAGTTACTTGTTGACTTGAAATTCAAGTTTGCAAAGTGTTTCTTCAATCTTGTCTCACTCAAAATATTTGTTTTCCTTATTTTTTGGAGTTTTAACAATTTTATGTGTTTTACTTATATATCATTGAAAACTAAATTCAGGAGGTCCATAGTCTTTGAAAAGAAGGTTTGTTGCGTTGAGTTTTGTGTTGTTATTTTTAAATATGACGTCAATGGCACCATGTTTTGTGTTGTTATTTGCAAGTATGTTGTTTATGGCACCATGTTTTGTGTTGTTATTTTCAAAATTTTATATGATGTGTATTTTTTAGGTATACATTTTTTTCTATCTCCATCGTTTCTTGTGTGGTATTTTTTGATCTTATACTATCTACCTGAAATGAATCATTTTGATCCCTTACATTTAGCAAAAAGGAAAGCTGCAACAATTTAGAAAAAATTGCTGCAACAGTTTGTGTTAAAGGTGATTTTACTTGTAAAATGGAATCTGTGTACATTCACATTGTAAACAACTAGATTCATATTGAAACAAATGTTTAAATAGAAGGGAGATATGTTGTCATAAAGAAATGTATAATAATTTTTCTTGGGGTGTCTATGATATCCCATGTTTTGCAAAATTTGATTTTGATTAGCCTGTTAGATGGGTATTCTGATAATATTATCTACTATCTACTACTTAAACCATCATAACTCTTACATGATGTTTAATGCCTTGTAGGGTTATACCTGGATTTTCTTCATTGACCAAGGATCACAATTCAATTTTGCTTGTCTTTGGATCTCTTTTATAAGTCCCTGACATTCATATGATCGCTTCTAAATTGACTAGATGATGTAACTTGCATCTGTTTTTTATAGATTTTCCACAAGAATGGGGTAATTCATGTGGAAATTGAACCCAAGTGATAGATCAATTACACTCACAAAATTGCTAATCAAACATGCAAAATTCACACAAAAGGAGACTGAAATTGGAGCATAGCTTAATCCTGCATTGAATAAGTGTACATAAGGCAACCATATGAATTAATACGCTGCTCAAATATATAATTACATGAGAGATTTGAAAGCACTAGGTTGTTATTCCAATTGGTCAAAAAGCATGCTTACTAAATTAAGTCAAATCCCCCATAGGTGCAAAAAGGACTTTCCAAATCTTTGAAGATCCTTATGAATTAGCTAAAGCAAGTGTGAAAGATAATAAGTGATGGAAAGAAAACTCATTCATGCTTTTTTTTGGAGAAAAGGAAGGAGGATGATGTGGTAAAAAAACAAGGCAAGTTCCCCTAGACTAGATTTGCCTTTATGCCTTAAAACTCCTGTAAAGCAAGGCAACTTTTAGAAAAAGTAGATATGCGGTTTTAGGAACCAGGAATAAAAGAAGACTTGCTAAATAACTTTCCAGGATGATACCAAAGTGCTCCATGACCCATTTTAGAAAGTATTGACTTCTAGGAACATGTGGAAGTCAACTAGCATAGAGAGGGAATCTAGGAATCTAGGAATAAGATAAAATAATTAATTAATGTCAAATATGGGTAACTATGGGTTGATTATTCTAACACCCCCCCTTAAGCCTGAATTTATGAGTACATATCAGAAAATTATAGGGCCTATCACCAAGGCTTAGTCACCCTTTTACATACTACATGTCCATACAACCAAGGAAAGAGGCGAAAACCTAGTGGGGAAATCCTCCCTTAAACATGGACAGAAAACAAAATTTTGTAAACCTTGTTATCAATAATTCTTCACCACATCAACAACAATCCCCAACAGTGATTTGAGATTACTGAAGGTATTCTCACAGAATACTTTGGTGAAGATATCTGCTACTTGTTTTGAAGATGTGCAGTAGAGTAGTGCAATGGTACCATCATGCAAAAGCTCCCTGATATAGTGCATATGGATCTGAATGTGCTTGGTTCTTTGTATTTGAACTGGATTAGTGGAGATTCGAATGGTGATTTGATTGTCACAATAGATGATTATTGAAAACTTTGATTCGAAACCACATTCTCCAAGTATCCCCTGCAACCACAAACATTGACTAGCTCCATTTACAACTCCTCTATACTCTGCCTCTATAGATGAGAGTGCTATGGCACTCTGCTTCTTACTTGACCAGCTGATTGGTCCTTCTGCGAACATGAACATATATCCCAAGGTATACTTTCGATTTGTGTTGTCACCTGCCCAATCACTGTCAGTAAATCTAACTAGCTCTAAGTCATATTTTGCTTTGTAGAAAATCCCATGAGTCCTTGTTCCCTAAACAAAGTTTAGGATCCTCTTGGCTTCTCTCCAATGGATCTCATGAGGCTGATCCATGTATCTTGAAGCCACAATAGCTGCATAAGATAACTCAGTTTGAGTATGTGTAAGATAAAGCAAACACCCAATCCACTGCCTATACAGTGTATTATTTACCATAGGAGAAGAACCTGCTTTCTCAAGCTTAACTCCTAAAAGGAATGGAGTCTTGCTTGGCTTGCAATATTTCATGCTGAACTTGGTGAGAAAATATAAAGCATATTTTTACTGATGAACCTTGATTCCATGTTGGGATTGAGAAATTTTGAGACCCAATAATTGGCTCAACAATCCCAAATTTGTCATAGACAATGCATGGTTCATTGCATCCTTCAAAAAGGCAATCTCTCTCTTTGAACTTCCTGTAATCAGTAGGTCATACACATAGAGAAAAATAATCATTAAATACCATGAATCAACTTCAAATATACATTAGAAGCATACTTGCATCGAACAAAACTCAGTGATAGCAGAAATCCATCATGCTTGGCATACCAAGCCTCGGGGGCTTGCTTGAGCCCATACAATGATTTGTTTANTAAGCATACTTGCATCGAACAAAACTCAGTGATAGCAGAAATCCATCATGCTTGGCATACCAAGCCTCGGGGGCTTGCTTGAGCCCATACAATGATTTGTTTAACTTGCAAACTAAAGATGAATTATATAAAAAACCTTCTAGTCATTGCATATAAATCTCTTCATTCATATCTCCATTTAGAAAGGCACACTTCACATCCATGTGATGTACCTCCCATTGCTTCGAAGCTGCAATGGCTAGAGCTAGCCCTATGGAGTCCATCTTTGGCACTGGTACAAAGGTATCATTGTAATAAATACCATGTACCTTAGGGTAGCCCTTGGATACCAATATTGCCTTATATTTCAAAGGTAAACCATCAGCAACAATCTTAGTTTTAAATACCCACTTACACTTCACTAGCTTTCTCCCTGAGGGGAGATCAACCAGTTCCCATGTGTTGTTCTTCTAGGGCGAGCTAAATTCTTCTTTCATGGTTGTTTACCATCTTGGATCATGTGCTGCATATTCATATGTCTGTGGATCAGAATCTATAATCAAATAACACTTCTTAGCAAAGATTGGATCTTTCACACAAAGGGCACTCTCAAATTGAGATCTAGTCCTCCTAGTGTCATTAGGATTTCCAGTTAGTTCCCCATCTGCATGAATGGTCCTTGATTCCCACTTTGGTCTTGTAGGGATGTTAGGATATGCAATTAATTCATCATTATCAGACATATCAAAATCAGAAAACTCATTAGTCTCTTCACTTACAATCAATGGTTGTGGTGGTGAAGAGGACTCTCCAACTTCAATTGTTGCTAAAGGCTCTTCTTCGAACTGAACACTTCTTTCCATGAAATATTTGTTAGAGCTCAAGTTTATCATCTTGTACCCTTTTGAATCTTCAGAATACTCAACAAATAGGCACTCTTGGATTTGGGGTTGCAAATCCTTCCTCTTTTCAGTTGGAATTCTAGCCCAAGCCTTTGAGCCAAAAATCCTGAAATGGGTCACATCTGGCTTGTTCCCACTCCAATCTTTGAAAGGATTCATACCATAAAGATGCTTATGTGGCACCCTATTCTAGATATACAATGCAAAGTTTATAGCCTCGGCCCAAAAATTTGGTGGCAAAGTTTTAGTCTCCATCATGTAAGTTTCCATCTCCTTTAGTGATCTGTTCTTTCTGTCAGCAACACCATTTTGCTTTGGTGTGTAAGGAATAGAATGATGCATCTGGATACCTACATATTTGTAATACTAGATGAACTCAGACTTGACATACTCACCACCATTATCAGATCTGAGGATCTTGAGTTTCCTCCCAGATTGGTTTTCAACCAAGGCTCTAAACACTTTGAAGAGGTCAAAAACTTCATACTTATGCTTTAGAAAGTAAACCCAACAATACCCGGAAAATTCATCTATGAAGGTGAGTGCATATTTGTCTTGAATCATGGAAATATGAGGGAATGGACCAGCAATGTCACTGTGGATCAACTCAAGGGGTGCAGAGGTTCTCTCATGACTAGCTCTCTCATACTTGTGCTCTGGGTGTTTTCCTAGGATACAACCTTGACATAATCCCTTAGAAAACTTGATCTTTGGTAACCCTATCACCATATCTTTGTCACATAAATTAGAAACATACTTGTAGTTAATATGGCCAAATATTTCATGCCAAATATTGCTTGCTTCATTAGCATGAGTAAGAAGAGTAGAGGGGTTTGGGTAGGGTAGAAAATGGGAAAACTTGTATACCATCGAAGTGTGATCAACAAAACCTTTTTTTATGACTTTAACATTTGAAATATCAGTCATTTCAAATTAATTTGGGGAGAAGATGAGTTTCTTTGGAGACCTAGTGTGATTCATCTGATACACTGACACGAGATTAGAGGCAAGACCTGGAACATACAACACATTCTTGAAATTACCATGGTAAAGATCAATCCTACCCTTTTCCATACTATCAATCAGAGAGTTATCTCCAAAAACTATTGGTGGACCTTTTGACATGTCAAGAGAGGAAAAGATCTCCCTTGTCGAAACCATATGTCTGGAAGCTCCAGACTCAATGATGAATCTAGGTGAGCTTGAGGTGCCAGCAACCAAGGCATGTACTCTCTCCTTGTATTCTGAATTTGATCATCCTTCCCTCTTCTTTGAGCAATTAGGAAGCGAGATGTTGTTCTTCCCCAGGAGATGGGTCAACATGTCAATTTGCTTTTTCATACAAGAGCTCTCAGGATGATAGCCCTTACTATAGTATCTGCACTTGCTTATTTCTCCTTTGTTCTTCTTCTTCTGGGGGTTCTTCTTGGAGCTTGAGGACTCCTCTTGAGACTTTTCCTTATCTCTCTTTTGCTCAGGTGGCTTTTTAGCTTTTTTATTGCTTTTTGTATCCACCTTTGAATCTCCAGCAACCAAATCTTAGTCTTTGGAAGGTTTGATGGTGCCCATCATCACCAATTTATCTTGCTCATAAGTGAGGGATTCCATGAACTCAACAAGCTTAGGCATCTTCCAGGTTTGAGGTGTCAATTTAGTGGCATTGAAGGTCGAAACAAACACTGAATAGTCATGACCAAGCTTTGAGAGAATGGTCAAAACTAGTTTCACCTCCTTCTTTTCAATCCCACACTGTTTTAACTGCAAAACAAGGGCCTTAAACTTGGTAAAATAGAGTTGCAATGATTCAAAGCTATTGGGACTCAAGGAGATCAATTCATTCTTGATTTGATGTCCTCTCATCTCATCTATATTTCCAAAAATATCTTCAAGATTCTCCAACACCTCATCAAGAGATGTCAATGAATCAAGATGAAAGAGGAGGTCTCTTTAAATACTCAGACACAAAAGACCATAGGCCTCATACCTCCTGTTGTGCCATTTGATTTTCTCTGCAGATGCAATGGGATATTCCTAAGTATCCATGGTAGCCCTATAGAAACCTTTCACTATAAAAAATATCTCCATCTCAGCTTTCCATTCTAAGAAATTGAATGGAGTCAAGATGATCCTTTGATATTGGTCCATATCTCAGCTCCTATGCCCTTCAGTCAACAGAATGCGGCCCCATTCAGTGATGTAGAATTTGCAATAACAATTTGGAAGGAGAGAAATCAATCTACAAAGGCTTTGATACCATGTCGAAATTGAACCCAAGTGATAGATCAATTACACTCACAAAATTGCTAATCAAACATGCAAAATTCACACAAAAGGAGACTGAAATTGGAGCATAACTTAATCATGTATTGAATAAGTGTACATAATCCAACCATATGAAGCAATAGTTTGCTAGAATATATAATTACATGATATATTCAAAAGCACTAGGTTTCTATTCGAATTGGTAAAAAAACAGGCTTACTAAATCAAGTCAAATCCCCCATAGGTGCAAAAAGGACTTTCTAAATCTATGCAGATCCTCACAAATTAGATAAAGAAAGTGGGAAATCTAATAAGTGATGGAAATACAACTCATTCATGTGTTTTTTTGGAGAAAAGGAAGGAGTATGGTGTGGTAAAAAAACAAGGCAAGTTCCCCTAGACTAGCTTTTCCTTTATGCCTTAAAACTGTTGTAAAGCAAGGCAGCTTTTAGAAAAAGCGGATATGCACTTTTGGGAACTAGGAATAAAAGAATACTTGCTAAATAAGTTTCTAGGATGGTTCCAATGCGCTCCATGACCCAGTTTAGCAAGTATTGACTTCTAGGAACATGTGGAAGTCAACAAGCATATAGAGGGAATATAGGAGTCTAGGAATAAGACAAAAATGATTAATTAATGTCAAATATGGGTAACTATGGGTTGATTATTTTAACAATGCATAGGGAGCTCATGCGAAAGAAATTATTATTTGCAAAAAAAAAAGAGAATTCTCCGTTTTCCTTTCTATATTTTTTAAACGTGGTAAGTTGCTACAATAAACACACTATTTTGATCAATAACTCAGATAATTATTCATGAATTCTTATATGGTAGTGTGGTGCTTCTTGAAATACTTCAATCCTTATGGTTTCAAGTTTTATTGTTTCAAATTTCAGGCATCAAATGTTTTGATGTCTAATGAGGGAGCTAGTTAGTGTGATTAATGAGACAAGATTGAAATTGTATACTTATAGGGTTTGGTCTCAAGATGCCTCTAGCCATGCTTTGCTATCTTTGTAGTTTATATGATATATCAATATGCCTCTAGCCATGCTTTGCTATGTTTGTAGTTTATATTATATATCCATTTCCATTGTATGACAGGATTAATTCCCTATCCAATGAGAGGAGTTATCTTTTTGCATATTCACTATTTTATCTTTTGTTCCAAATTTCATCAAATCAAACATTTTTATTTGAAAATTTTCAATCTTGTGTAAGAGTGGACCATGCCTTGGTTATTGTTTTACAATTTGACATAATCTGCTTATTGGTTTTGGTTATTNGAAATCAAACATTTTTATTTGAAAATTTTCAATCTTGTGTAAGAGTGGACCATGCCTTGGTTATTGTTTTACAATTTGACATAATCTGCTTATTGGTTTTGGTTATTGTTGTAGGTGACCTATTTAATGAAATAGTTGGCAGTTCATACTACATGACTCCTGAGGTACTTAAGGATGTTGTCCTGTATTATGTGTAGAAATAGAGCAAGGGGTTGCAAAGGATATTATAAGATATTTTATAGATTTTAAAAGGGATCCATGGCCAAAACATTCTGAGTAGGAAAAATATCTTGTCAAGCAGATGCTAGAGCCGAATCCTAAGCTTTGGCTAACAACTCAACAAGTACTTGGTATGTACTATTTCTATTTCTTAAAATCAGTACCGGGTGCATCCATGGAGGTGGGTTACAATTTTTGGCAAGGAATTTTTTGGCAAAATTGAAAAAACGCACCCTCGATTGAGGTCTTCATACCTCAATCGAGGGTTTAACAAGCGCTTGATCGAGGTTTTTTTTAACCCTCAATTGAGGTCTCGGTAAAGCCTTGATTGAGGTATTGATACTTCCACCGAGGGTTTACCGAGAGCTCGAGCAAGGGTTAAACAAACCCTTGATCAAGGTCTTGACCTCGATCGAGCTATTGAAATCGATCGCGATTAGTACCTCGATTGAGGTTCCTGCTTAAGAAAAATATAAAAAAGGTCGCAGGCACCCACGGCCATATGCCCCATTTTTGCACAAAAATCCCTCGATCGAGCAAGCACCTCAAACAAGAATTTGCATCCCCGGACACTTTGACTAAGTAGTTGCGCCACCGGAGACCTCGACTGAGCTACCATGCAAGCCACGCCCCCTTTCACCACGATTTTAGAGCAGAGAGGTAACCCCCAAACCTTGTTTTTTGAAATTTAAATTAAATTTTAGCTTTTTTTAAGCTTTAAAATGTTAGGTTCAAATTGAGAAAAGTCATTGTTATAGATGTTTTTAGTTTTTTTTTTGTGTAGTATATTTGCAATGTGTGCCGGCAAGCAGAAATGGTGCCTATAGCGTTGAAGATATGTTTAAAATTAAAATTTGTTTTTTATTTAAAATTTAATTTTTTGTTTTATATATATTTTGTCAATCAGTAGCGTTTATGTTGCCGGTTTAATTTTTAAATATATGCCCAGCAAGCAAAAATGCTGCCCAAAATTTTTCAATCCTCCGAGAATACACGAAAGATTGAAAAAATTGAAATTTTTTAAATTTAAAATTAAAATTTATAGTTTGTATAAATATTTCTATCAACCGACAACCGTTTATGCTACCGGCTTAATTTTGAAATGTGTACTGGGCAAGCAGAAATGCTACCCAACTTTTTCCAATCCTCCAAGAATACAAGGAGGATTGAAAAAAATCTAAACCCTAGATGCGAGACAATCATGAACATTAAACCAACGTAGGCATTTATCTAAACAACCCATATATTTTACTTAAATATTTTGATATATATGCAAATTTAAATATTTAAATATATATAT
>LPNX010654401.1:0-10959 GCA_001517045.1 Pseudotsuga menziesii
TAGTCTTTTATTGGGATATATCATCCAGGTTTATCCATTGTATCCATCATATACTACAATATCCGTAGATACAGCACATTCCGAAGGGTTATTAGCATATCCACATTTTGTAGCTGGAAGCAGAAGGGCAAACACAAAAGGATTCACCGGGACCATAAATCCCAGTATTTCCTCCCCATGTCAACTTCCTCTCTCTTAGCATTCCTATCCTATGGTATGTAGTGATTATCAACCATCAGTTTGCTCATCTGGAGCAGCTATCATCCAAATAGATCAGTCGGGGGCGTGAGCAGCAAAACTGCTAATCAATTTGCTAGGGCACTTAGAGGCATCCAAACCTCTGCATGTGCCAGGCCATCTCTCCAGCATCAACAGATGGACAAGCTCAGAAATTTTCAACCGAAATGAACCTCTCCTCCTACAAAAATGTCACCGTCATTCTGGAGGGGTTTTATGGTACTACGAGGCAGCAACACCGGAGTAAAAGAGCATTATTAGACCACCCATCTGGATCCTTATACATGCAACTATCTCTAGAGTCATTATCAGCCAGAATATTAGTGGTAACTGTTAATTTCTCTCTACAAAACCCTAACCCTAATTCAACTATATTTTAGGGCAGTTTTGCATGCACATTTATTTTGCAAATTTGTATGAGATTGAGTGTGTGAGTCAACACTATCATAGAACATTAGAGAATATCAGTATTTGGGATATTACAACAAATTAATGCCTTAGCTAGAATTTGATCTGCTTGGTGAATTACACAATATTTGTATGAAGATTCCACTATTCCAAGCTATTCAAGATATTCCCATTTATTCCAAAGTTATTAGAGAATTATGTTTAAAGAAACCAGGAATAAAGAGGAAGGATCCACTAACAATCCATGTGGTAGGATATTTGGCATAATTGATGATGGGGAACACTCTTGTTGGTAAGTACTCTAACCCTCGTAGTCATGTTTTCAAGGTACAAATTAATGGCATTTCTCTCTCCAACACATTGATAGACCTAAGAGAAACCATTAATATCATGACTAAATAGACAATGGAGAGACTAGGCCTCACAAATCTTCATAAAACTACTACTGTTTTATAGTTGGATGACCAATATTATGTAAAACTAGAAGGAATTATAGAAGTTGTTATCATTTAAGTATATTCATGGGAATATCTAGAAGATTTTATGGTTCTGTAGACAAAATCAAACTTCAGAGCCTATCCTTTAATTCTGGGATGACCATGGCTGGCCACAACTGATGCCTATATGATCTGTCGATCAAGAAACATGTGTATATCCAATGGTAATGATGTCAAGGAACTCATATTGTATCCTCCTGCAAATCCAACCATACAACAAGATATTTCCTTATGGTCAGTCGAGGAAGAATTCGAGCAAACATATAAGGCTTTACAACTTTACATGATTGAGGAATATCTTGCAACAAAACAACCAACTGAGGATGATTTGATTAGTTAGTTTATGACAAATTCCAACCCTTCTTTAGATTTTATGGAGTTTTTTAGTTCAGTATGTGATACCCAACAAATCGACATTTCCTCAAGTTCATCTCTGAACCCTGATATTAATTCCAAGAGCCTTACTAGTTCTGTGAACAAAGAAGTGGAAATAGAACCCAACAAAACATTAAAAATCATCTCCACATTGTCAGATCAACAAACAAAGATGCTTACCTCTATCTTAAAGAAACATAAAACTGCATTTACCTAGGATTACAGTGACATGAGGGCACCCCACCCTGATTTTTCTATGCATCATATTTATACGAAAGATGATTGCATACATATCAGACAACCTTAGAGCATAACGAAACCCACCTTAAGAGAGGTGATCAAAGATGAAGTTCAAAAGTGGATGCATGCAAATTTTATTTACCCTCTCTGATAGTAAATGGGTGTCCACATTGGTCATAGTTCCTAAGAAGAATGGTAAATGGTGCATCTGTGTTTATTATAGAGAGCTTAATAAGGTCACACATAAGGACAATTTTATGTTACCTTTAATTGATCAGGTTTTGGACACACTAGCAGGTAAAAAGTATTTCTCCTTCATGGATGGATTCAATGGTTGCAACCAAATCAGTAAAACACCAGAGGATCAATAAAAAAACAAAATTTACATGCCCATGGGGAACCTTTACATACCGAGGGTTACCTTTCCTATTATGCAATGCCCCAACCACATTTCAATGTCTTGTTCTTAGCATCTTTCCAGATCTTATTCATGAAACCATCAAAGATTTTATGGCTGATTTTACTTGTCATGGTGAAAATTTTGAAGAAGCTTTGAATAATCTGGAAAAAGTACTTACATGATGCAAGGAAGTCAACCTCTGTCTCAGCAACAAAAAATAAAAAATGATGCTCACACAAGGCATTGTTCTAGGTCATCTTACATCTCCAAATGGCATCAAAGTAGACCCAACAAAAATTGAAGTAATCCTTAATTTAGCAATATCATGCACACAAAAAGAGGTATGTAGTTTCATTGGATTGCTAGTTATTACAGTTTATTTGTTAATTTTTTTTCAAATATTACTAGTCCTTTATTTATTCTCTTGTCCAAAAGTAAACAGTTTGAATGGTCGAATTCCTATCAATTAGATTGGGAAAGCTTGAAACATATAGTCTCCACAACACCCATCCTACGAGGACCTAATTGGTACCTACTCTTCCTAATCTCAACAAATGCTTCTGATACCAACATAGGAGTAGTATTGGGTCAACAAGAAGACTATAAATCATATGCCATATATTTCATTGGTAAAATTATGATTGCTGCATAACTAAACTATGCAGTCACGGAAAAATAATTCATGGTTGTCATTTATGCTATAAACAAATTCAGCCACTACATTACCAGATATCCAGTAATTGTGCACACCGACCACTCTATTATTAAATACCCCATGAAAAAACCCATTACAAATAGTAGAGTCACTTGTTGGTTGCTTCTGTTATAGGAATTCGATATTTCAGTAATGGATAGACTAGTTAAAAATAACTTGGTTGCTAATTTTATTTCTATAATAATTAACACTAACGAATATCTACTAGTTGATGATATTTTTCCAGGTGAGCATTTGTTTGCTATATCTACTTATGTACATTGGTTTGCAGTTGTAGCGAATTATTTAGCTGCGGGAAAATTCCTAGGGTATACTACACCAAAGGAGAACCGAAGAATTGTTCAACACAACAACATATTTTCTTGGATAGATGTGTATATATTATATGTAGGACCTGACTTGTTGATCCGACGATGTGTTCGTGATGATGAAATTTACCTAATTCTACAAACTTGTCATGATGGTCCATGTGGAGGACACTTTGCAGAAAAATGAAATCACACAAGATATTACAATTGGGCTATTATTGGCATACAATATTTAAAGATGCTCGAGAGTATGTTTGAACTTGTGATAGCTTCTAAAGAACGGGGAAGCCATTGCAGTCAAATGAAATGCCACTTCAGAATCATCTTATTTTGGAACCATTTGAGAAGTGGGAATTATACTTTGTTGGTCCCATCAAACCTCAATTGAGTCATAAATCATACATTTTATTATGCAAATATTATGTGACAAAATGGGTAGAGGCAAGGGAAATTCCACGAGCAATAGAGAAGGAAGTTTCTAACTTTCTATATGCAGACATCTTCACGAGGTTTGGATTTCCTAGGGATATTAATACTAATGGAGGATCACAATTTCCATCCAAACTCATTAATGCTATGACATAAGAGTATCATATCAAGCATAGGGTAACTTCACCATATCACCCCTAGGATAATGGGAAAGTCGAAGGTACAAAAAAAATCTTGGAATCCATACTCACAAAAAATTTCCAGCTTCATCAGAGGGACTAGGATTATAGGTTAACAAAAGCCTTATGGGCCTATAGAACAACATGGAGAAGCACCACAGGTTTGACTTTTCATAAGTTAGCCTATGGTAATCAAGTCACCTTACCAATAGAAGTTGAAATTAAAACATTAAGAACTACATTTCAATTAGGAATGGATCTATCACAGGCTCAACATAACCACCTGCAACAACTTAATGAGCTTGATGAATTGCAATTGGATTCCATAGAATGTACATCTTTCATTCAACAATAAAATATCTAAGTGGCATGATCAATTTGTCTAGAGAAAGTATTTTAAAGAAGCTGATTGGGCTCTCCTATATGAATCTAGATTTAAAAAGTTCAAGGGAAAAAATTGCACTCATTGGATGGGACCATGTGAGATCGAAAAAATTTATGATAATGGCACAATACGACTCAAAACTATTAATGATGAAAGGATGCTCCTTATTGCTAATGTTCATCGATTAAGGCCATATAAGGAACCATTGTCGAACAAGGTGTTGTTCTACAACATTACTGCATGTTGGCGTACCAAATATCTTGAGATAGTTATCTCGACATCTGAAAAATAAGAGTCCCCAAATTTTTTAAAAAAAATTGGACTGTGAAAATCCCTTTGGGACACAGTTCCTAAAAAAAACAACAGAAAAAAATTTTGTATTGTTTCGTTACTAATAAATTGATCTATACTTCTATACAAGGATATTTTATAGACACTTTTTGTTTTTCCTTCTTCCATAAACCTACCATATTCCATTCATTTTCATCCCCTTCCATTCCTTTCCCTAGTTTCATTTGGTCATTAATGTCCGTTCTCCCACAACTAAAGGTATTTTCAAATACTATTCATAAGAATTTCATATGTTACTTTCCTCAACGCTATGGAACCCCTTTCCATTTCACTCAACACACCCTTTCCAAAATGTTACATAAACCATTTCCATTTCACTCCACACACCCTTTTCACAACATTATGGAACCCCTTTTCATTTCACTTCACACACCCTTTTTGCAACATTACAAAACCCCTTTCTGTTTCACTCCATACACCCTTTCCGCAATGTTATGGAACTCCTTTCTACAACTTTAAACAACCCCTTTCTGTTCCGCTCCATACACACTTTTCACAATTTTATGGAACCCATTTCCACAACATTACAAAACCCCTTTCCATAAAAATACATAACCGTTTACCGTTACACCACCATGGCCTTTTTTGTCATGTCACGGCATGCCCTTCTGTCACATTACAGAAACTTCTACCTCTCACATTACATGAACTTTTTGTATCAGAGAAGGCATTCCTCCACACAACAAAACCTTTCTTACCTGCATGGGCCCAACATTATCATAGTCACCAACATGTAGAGGATTGACATCACACATAGCATGGATCCACAACAACGCTAATTTAGTTTTAGTAGCTAACTTAGGTCCCATCAATTCTTACTAGATTTGACTCCACCTTGGGACATCATTTTAGATCATCAGCCACAAAGGAAAATTATATCAGTATAGCATACCTCGTTAGCACAATGAGTGGGGATCCTTGGGCTATAATTTTCATTACCACAATCAATCCTTTATCGAACCCCATGCATCTCTTCTTAGGTAAGGAAGGTACGTAACCATCCTTCATTAGCTTCTGATAAGTACAATACGACTAATCATGACTTACCAAGTCATTAGTCCGACACGGGGCCATGCATAGAGTTGGTTGTGGGGGAGAATTTATAGGTACCTCTAAATATAGAAACCACTACTGATAGAACTAAGTGGGTTGAGGAAACTTACCAATTTTAGTTGGTTGTTAACTCCACCATGCATGAGCTACTAGTTAGAGAATTACTGAAAACACTACCATGCCACCATATGATACCGTAATAAATCATATTCTAATGGTATAGACCCATTCTTTTCCTTGTAAAATCAACAAAAAAGACTTGAAGTGTCATAGGAATCAGTGGGGAAACAAAGAAAAAAGTATAATGAGGGGAGAAATTCAAATCGAACCCGAGAATGCAGACATGGTCCACAAATATAGAGAAGTGAAAACAATTTTTCAACAAGTAGGTTGGATGTATTATTTTGATAAAATGAAGGAGGGATATTCTGCAATTTCAATGGAATTTGTGCACACATATGACAATGTGGTTCCAGAAGTACAAGAATTAAAAGTTCATGCAGATGAGTTGACAATAGCAAGAGTCTTCAGGTTTCCACATATAGGTGAAAGATGGTTTGAAAGACAAGTGCCAATGAAGCCACTCAGATATGAGTTCTTGGAACCTGCTGAAGTAGTCCAAGGAATAGAGAAGGGGACATGACATGTTTTATTTATGACTCCATGGGGAAAGGTGGCGCTCTGCATGCTTAAGTTCATTACATGTGAAGGTCGGTTTAGTTTGCTACTTTCTTACCCTTTAAAATTTCTAAACCATCTAAGAGATCAAAAGTATATAGATATGCCATATTTCCTTTGGAAATCCTTAGATTTGATGTGTAGAATGGTTAAAAGTAGTAAGAATCTAGACACCAGTCTGACATATCTTGGACTCATCAGGATGTTGGTGGAATATGCCTTACAAAAGATAAATCATACCTGGGAATCACTCATGAGGGTATCTCCAAGCACCAGGCAGAAATCAAGGAAGAGAAGGAGAACATTGGAGAATACCCCTAAAACCCCAAGGAGGAAATCAGTTCGTAAGGAAAGCATGAGGATTTTGCAATATGAAACCCCAACCAACTCAATGGAAGGGCACTGAACCAGGTCAAGGTCAAGGGATAAGAAGGAACAACAATATCAAGAAAAACCGTTTAGTCAGAACTATGAGCTTGATTCAATTGCGGGAGAATTTCCTACACCATAAAGCATCGGTAAGAGATTGGAAAGGTAAATTGAGTCGCAAAACATGGGAGAACAATAGAAAAAAGGGAAATGGAATACAACTACATTGAAAGGCACATGAGACAACAGGATGAAGGAATTTCAGCATGTTCTATTGGGAAAATATTGAAGAGCATACAACGAGCTAAGGAAGGATTACTGGAAATTAAGGAGGTATTATAAGAAACAAACTGAAGAAATGACAACCTTCAAAGCAAAATTGAAAAGATTAGAAGGACATAGATTGGATACCCTATCAAAGGTTGTGGCATTGTCAAGAGAAAATATTGAAGAGGTAACAGAGAAATTTAGTGACGAGGGAGAAAATATTATTAGGTGGGGAAATGATATAGATTTGGATGAGGAAGTTGAAGAAGAAACGGTAGAGAATCAAGAGATTTATAAAGATACCCCATCTAATGAATCCCAAATATAGAAACCGGTGGAGATGGTATCCCAGCTACAGGAAACAATAGGTGAATTGGAGGAACAACTAAATCTCACCATTGACCAAAGAAAGGGTGAAAACACAAGAAACATTTACGGAGAAGCTACAAAGACATGATTATGTCTTGGCCACAAGGAGGATTAGCCAGGAAGAAGAAAATTTTTAATTTGAAAAAGAATACATGAATTACTTGGCCCATTCTATGATAAATATATGACCTCCTTCGAATCTTTACTCAGTTTTTTTAAAAGAATAACTTATATCATTTAGGATTTCAATCGTAACCATGGGATATAATGATCACATTGATACTGAGGATTAGTTTATTGCCACCTTTTCTAGAAGTGACAATGAAGAACATGATTTCCTATGTGAGTTATATATGCATAATTTTATTATGATAGATTATGAGGATTGGGAGCCAAACCCTCATGTAGGAGAGTTACAGTTGAGGGAATTCATTTCCTTTATGAGAAATCAATTGAGGTGGAATAATGATACAAATTTTGTGGAAAATACTCAATGGGAAGATTCTCTCTAGGTAAGAGGTTCCCCCTCACCTAAAAAATTGTTTACAACTAGAAACTAGGTTATGAAGGATCAATCATTTGTTACACTTATAGAGACTGCTCAAATCAATATTGTTCAGGAGTGCAAGAATTGGATTCCTTTTCATAGGTTGGAAGCCTTACTCTGTCTATGAAGAAGAGTTAATGCCTTGAGTCATGAATTTAAAAGGAAGGATCCCTTACCTATTAGAATGTTTGAGCGGGCCCTTGATAGATTACATGGCTACCTTAACTATATGGATGTGCATAAAACCAAATGGATCAGGCTTCAACTCCATTTTCCTATACTTTGGTGCCCTATGGTGGATGGAGAGGACAATGAATTCTGGAAAATTGTTACTCAGCATAGAGGCTTTTACACTATATATAAAGGTGGGTGTTCCACTATAAGTGGAGTGATGGATGCCTCAACAGCTATTGAATTACCTCAATCGGTGGAGCATAGTCCTAGTTTGCATGAGGACATGTAAACATTTTGGCTGGGGGGAGATGAAGGGTTGTGTATATGACACTTTTTGTTCCCTTCTTTTTTCCTCATTTATTAACTTTCTACTGTATTCCTATGTCACCATTAACTCTCTTGAGCACTTTTGCAAGGTTTTGGATGTGGTAAGGATGTATTATGTTTTCCTTGATATTTGTCATTTTCTTATGACTTGGATAGAGTTATGCTGCCATGATTTTTTACTAAAGAAGTGGTGTTTCAGGTTCATTGTTATTACAATCTGAATTTGCAGAACGAAGTAATTGTGGAAGGTTGAAGGACTTGCTAGATAAGTCTCAAGTTTATATAGATTATGCAATAAAAGATTAATTTCAGACATGTAGTTCCAGTGTATGGCTCGATCAAGACACTTGAGTAATTAAATGTGATCTTGTTGATCATTATACATCATTTCGATCAATCTACTGAATGTATTCATGGTTCCGCAACCAATATGGGGATCCATGATTCTATATCCAACCCAATGATTTTGAAACCTTTCAACGATATTTTTTCTTGTTCCAATATGATTTTAGAACCACCTCCACTCTTCATGGTACCAACCCTAGGTTGGCGCATGAGATCTTTTGAAAATCAACATGATGAATACTTCCTTGTCGCAGTGATTTTGTTAGAGAGATCATTCACCACACAATTGAATTTTAATCTAGCTCTACCAATCCATTGATTTCCTCTGTGTTAAGTATCGTCCAAGTTGTATTGTTCGACATAGACTTTGTCAAGTGGCTCACAATCTATGGAACCCTGGGTTGACAATTCATGAACAACTTTTCACTAAATTTAAATTAAAGAGATACAAAAAAGCTCGTTAATGATAGATGATAATATTTTAATTTCAATTCAAATTGTTTTCATTAAGATGTCAAAATTAAATACACATGAATCATGAATTATGATTCTATGTTTTCTCTATATGTTTATGTAGATCCTAGAACAAAATAAATGAAGAAAATATGGATAGCATTTTCTATAGAAAAATGACCAATGTTAGATTTACTCAATTTATATAATACTTTCTATCTCTATATTACTGAAGTTTCCTATAGTGATGCTTTGGAAATAGGCCAAATCCAAAGTACAATTTCTTATGTACAAAATATAAAATACGCATGAGATAAGAGCACTGATTTGGGATCATACAATAGAGTATCACCATTTTGGTTGGGTTAAATGTTTATAGCATAGGTTCACTTTCAAATTGGAGAAATATATATTTCTTCAGAAAAATTAGCGTTCACAATTAAAATGTACAAATATTCTAAAATTTATGAATCCCTTGTGGCCATATTTAGAACTAATCATTTTCTGAATCCATCATTTCTCATTCCCTAGATTAAAACATGTTTCCTCAAGTTTAAAATTTAGTGACACGATTGTANCTAAAATTTGTGAATCCCTTGTGGCCATATTTAGAACTAATCATTTTCTGAATCCATCATTTCTCATTCCCTAGATTAAAACATGTTTCCTCAAGTTTAAAATTTAGTGACACGATTGTAGAAAAGTAAATAGATATGTTCACACATCTACATTAAATGTAGTTTCTCAATGATATTGATGTACTTGTATTCATTATGACATCATACAAATACAAGTGACTCAAGAACTGTATAGTGGATATTCGCCTTATTCTTCAACAATATTCTTCTCATATTGAACCTCAACATATTTTCATCTCTTCACCTCCTAATCATCAATTGTTTCCTTCATAGTATCCTCACATGGTTGTNTATTGGCCTTATTCTTCAACAATATTCTTCTCATATTGAACCTCAACATATTTTCATCTCTTCACCTCCTAATCATCAATTGTTTCCTTCATAGTATCCTCACATGGTTGTGATGAATCTTTACTAGAGGTAGTAAGGAATGCCTTTCTATGTCACTTTGACGAGAGGAAATACCAAACTTGAAATATCAGTCATTTATGCAATTGGAATCATGACAAATATTGAACAAGTTATATAACCTTCAGTGTTGGAGAGAACTATAATTTACAATTTCAATAGTTACACTTTAATACTCTTCAATGTGAGCCATAATTTGAAGAAAAGAGGTTTCACCATGGAATGATTATGACAGAGAGTCAATGATAGTTGTGTTTGCATAATTATCTCTTGACTAAGAAATTTCAAATGCTGTTCAATCCTTTTCAAATATACAACATATATAGGTATTGATAATAGTCTAACCATGATATATAAATTCTAACATGAAGGTGAAAATGGATGTAAGCTAAAATGGAGTCGGGAATGACAAATATTTGGAGCCTATGATTAGAATTTCATAAATATAAGGAATATATGGTACAATCAACCAAACAAACTAAATTTATTACTAAAGGAAAACATAACCCATAATAAATTCATCCCCAAAACTATCATCGAGAAACCATAGCACTAAAAATCAAGTTTTTTTCAAATAATACTAAGAAAAGAAGGAAGGCAATTTTATACCTACCTTTGCTGAAGAAGATTTATCACAAACCACACATTTATTTAAATCATTTTAGATATTCTCCTTTGTCCAGTATTCAACCCCAAGTTTTTTCTAACAAAATTTAGTTTGAGTTGCAAGAATTTTCAAGTACAATAAGATTATTATTTAGCCACCCTACCATATCTTCATGGTACCCTTCTTCCCCTGAAACCCCT
>LPNX010654411.1:9429-40850 GCA_001517045.1 Pseudotsuga menziesii
ATCTCTATATCCATCTGCAGTGTTAGAATTTAGTAAAATGTACAAATGCATTCTCAAATTAGTAATTTTTTCCAGTGTCGCAGTGACACAACTAAAAATGACCAAATAAATGACCAATTGTTATCTAGTCATTTGAAGTCTACATATCCTGTGATCAAATTTGGTCATTTATCTTGGTCATTTTTAGTTGGTTTCTATCCCATGACCAAAAGTGGTAATTTATCTTGGTCGTTTTTAGTCAGCTCACTTAGAATTATCAATTTTGGTCATTTGTTCGTTTCAAGAGACTGTGGTGACCAAAATTTTTGGTCTCTTGGTCACTAATCTCTCATTTTCCACTAGTGTATGTTCAACATCTGGGTGTAAAACTGGATGCAAAAGTGGATAAAAACATGGATGCAAAAAAGGATGTAAACATGGATGCAACAAAAGTAGGTGCAAAAGTGGTCGCATAATGGGGTGCACCAAAAATGGATGCAAAAGGTGATGCAAAAGTGGATGCAAAAAGTGATGCAAACATGGAAGCAAAACATGATGAAAAAAGTGGTGCAAAATTGGATACAACCATGGATGTAAAATTGGATGTGAAAGTGGATGCAACAAAAGTAGATGCAAAAGTAGTTGTAACACCCAACGCAAAACCTGATGTAAAAGTGGATGCAAAAATGGATGCATAAAGGGATGCAATAATTGATGTAAAATTGGATACAAAAAAAGATGCAAACTTGGATACAAAAAAAGATGCAAACTTGGATGCAAAAGTTGAAGCAAAAGTGGGTGTAAAAGTAGGCACAAAAATGGGTGTGAATTGGGACGCGACAAAAGTGGATTCAAAAGTGGATGCAATAGTAGATGCAAAAAAAGACGTAAACATGGATGCAAAATGGGATGCAAAAAGGGATGAAAATGTGGGTGCAAAAGGGGAAGAAAAAATGGATGCAAAAGTGGATGCAAAATTGGTTGAAACAAAATGAGATGTAAAACTAGACTCAAAACATGATGTAAAATTTGATGCAAAACTTGGCGCAGGAAGGGATGCAAAAAAAGAAGCAGAAGTGGATGCAAAAGTGGATGTAAAAAAGGATGCAAAAGTGGATGAAAACAAGGGCGTAAAAGTTGAGGCAAACATGGACGTAAAAGGGGGCGCAACAAGAGTAGATGTACAAACTAGGCGCAAAATTAGGTACAAAACTAGGCTCAAAACCTGTCGCAAAACCTGATACAAAACCTAGCGCATAACTAGGTGCAAAACCTGATGCAAATTACGTCACAATTTGCGCCATATTTAGAAAAAGGACACAAAAAACGACTAAAATAGCACCAACCCGTGAAATTGCACCATTTTGTCCAAAAAATGAAGAAAAATACACTGAAAGATGGTCTAGACGCAAAAATGGATGCAAAAAGAGACGCTAAATCCAGTTTTTGTTGTAGTGGAAGGTTGTATATTTGCCCTGGCGACTTCATTGTGAAACTGTTTTCAGAACTTAAGGAAGACATTCTGGCTTCGAGAAGACACATGCGAGGTAACTCTGATACTGAAATCTTGCAAAGTTTTGAAGATCCAGAAAAGTTGTTTAAGAGAAAAAATAAAGAAAGGTTAGATTTTCCTTTGTTTGGCCCATCATCATCACAAGATTCCTATATTAATCCAGAATGGGAAGTTAATACTGGAAAGAACCTGTTGAGAACTAAATCAGAATCTGACCTTAAAAATACTGAGTTCAATCCTCATCGGTTAGAGTCTTATCTGTTAGATTCCCTCTGGAGAGACCTGCAACAAACCACTAAAGTTGAAACATTTACCTCTCAGAATACTCAAAGCTCTTCAGTCCCTGTGAATCCACCTAGACCTATGGATGCCAGATTTGCCCCCTTGCGTTTGCCAGATTTATTACATGATCTCCCTTAGAACTATTCTCAGAGAATTTCTTTGTTTGATGGAGAGGGTGATATAACTGCAAAACAACATGTTGCTAAATTTGAGGATTTTATCGACTTAGAAGAGGTTGATTATCCTGATGTTAAAATGCGGTTATTTGCCCAAAGTTTGTTAGGTGAGGCAAAGAAATGGTTTAAGGACTTGCCAAATGGATCTATAGTAAATTTTCAGGCTTTCCAAAATGATTTCTTGGACAGGTGGGATGATAAACAGAATCCTTTGTAGCTTTTATCTCAGTATAACAGTCTTAAAAAAGGGGGTTTCGAGTATGTTCATGAATTCTCAAGCAGATTCATGAGGGATTACAAATCTATTCCAGAAGATATAAAACCTTCTCCTGCAGCTGCTAAACTGCATTATGCTGGGGCCTTTGATAATGATTTTGCATTTTCATTGCGGGAAAGGAAATCTGCAACTCTTGCTTCCATGTTTACTGATGCCCTAGAAGTGGAAGCTAACATGATGGCAAGTGGAAAGATGAAGCATAGGGATATGGATAGGAGGATAAAAGAAGAAAATTTGCCTTCTACTTCATCTTCTTCCGCTGATGTTAAATTTGAAATGATGTTGAAAACCATGGAAAAGTTGATGGATAGGTTAACCGTGGATACTAGGCCTTTGAACAGAGAGCAAGGGGATCCCCAAATCAAGAATCCAAATTTCAGAAGAGCAAATCCCCCTATTCCTCCCCATAATAGACAGAGAGACTAGAGAAACCCAAGAAACCAAGAAGAACAGCCCATCCGTCCACCTTTCCCTAAAAATTATGTTGTTGATGAAGAAGATCCCCTTGAAAATGAGATTCATCTATTTGGAGAGTAGAATTCAGAAATATATCTTACTAAAGAGGAACATAATATGTTTGCACAGGAAGATACAAGTGAAGAATTTGAGATGGAAACTGAGCAGTATCAAAGAGGTTATTTACATGCTATGGATGATGAGCAAAGGAAAATCAGATTGAGGAACAGGGATGTCCTCATAAATAAAGGGAAGGCAAATCCAAATCAGCCTTCCTCTAGTTCTTTGAACAGAGAAAAAGGAAAAGAACTACAAAAAGAACCTTCTGTAAATAACGAGGTTGAAAATGATGTACAAAGAGATAAAAGAATCAAATAGGTGACTCCAGTTGATGTGGAAAAGATTGGTGCTGGTTTTAATCTACAAAATGAGCTTTCAAAGCTAAAAATCTCTGTTCCATTTAATGAAATATTGAGAAACACTAAATACAGAGATACAATCGCAAAAATGGTCAAAAACCAAGGGGAATGGCAGTCTGACATTTTAGAACTGAATGATGATAATCCTACTATTTCATTCGGATCAAAAGTTGAAAATTTAGAAGGTGAAGAAGTTCCTCCTTTCTATTTAAGTCTAAATGTGCATGATAAAGTGGTTCATAATGCCATGTTAGACTCAGGAGCACCCCATAATTTGATGCCTAAAAGAGTGGTAGAAAGTTTGGGATTGGAAGTAACTAGACCTTATAAAGATCTGTATTCATTCGACTCTAAAAGAGTAAAATGCCTTGGGTTGATTAAAGATATGGTGGTGACTCTAAATAAATTGCCATCTAAAACTATAGTCATGGATGTGGTGGTAGCAGATATTCCACCCAAATTTGGGGTATTGCTGTCAAGATCTTGGACTTCCAAGCTGAAAGGTAGTTTACAGATGGACATGTCATATGCTACGATTCCTGTTTGAGATGGGAGCAAAAGGTTATATAGTGAAAAAATAACTCCTTATGTGGTTAGCAGTCAAGATAAACCTGAAGTTTATCACATATATGCTGTTGATAATGATTTGGGGTCTTCTATTTTATTTAATGATGCTGTCCCACATGATTTAGAAAAGGCATTGCAGGAGAAGTCTGAGGAAAATAAGAAAAAAGAAGTTTTGGAACAGGATGCTTTGGAAGCAAAACAAAAAAGAGAAGGCCAGTGGATTATGTACTTTGATGGATCTGCTGCAAAAGTTGGTGCTGGAGCTGGTGTGTACATAATTTCTCCTATTCAATATTTTAAGGCTTTATCATACAAGTTTACATTTGAATGCACAAACATCGTGGCAGAGTATGAGGCTTTGTTATTGGGATTACATGCTTTGAAAGATTTGGGGGCTCAGAGAATAAGAATCTTGGGAGATTCTGAGCTGGTGATAAACCAAGTCAATGAGAGCTATCAAACCAGGCATCCTCGAATGAGAGCTTATAGAAATGAAGTATGGGATATGCTTGGTAACTTCTTTGCAGAGCATACAATTCAAGTAGTTCCCAGACTCGAAAATTTGGTAGCAGATTCTTTAGATGTGGATGCTGGGAAATTTGAGACCCCTATGGCTAGTCAAAGGGAGTACCAGGTGGAGATTGTAAATAGACCGTCAATTCCTGATAATTCTAAATATTGGCAAGTATTCGAAGATGTCATGCAGATCAGGAGATTTTTGGAATTATCAGGAGAGTTTGTGAATACTCATTTTGATACTGAGAATAATAATGATGAGACCCTTGAGAGTGATGAAGAAATTGAAACAGAAGAAGAAGATGTTAAGAAGCTAAAGAAAACCCTGGGTGGCAAGGATGTTATTCAGCTAAAAAATAATTTCATACCAAGAGGCCTCATCCCTTTGGAAAAGCTTTTTGATCAGAATGATGTAGCGAAGAATCCCAAAGTAAAACCTGTTGGAG
Organism: Pseudotsuga menziesii; assembly: GCA_001517045.1. Lineage (NCBI taxonomy): Eukaryota > Viridiplantae > Streptophyta > Pinopsida > Pinales > Pinaceae > Pseudotsuga > Pseudotsuga menziesii. The sequence continues at coordinate 14,061 of LPNX010654411.1, forward strand.
ATGTTGTTGAGGATAAAAATATTGGTACTGAAGAAAATCCTAAAATCATAAAATTATCTAAGAAACTGCCTGAAAAAGAGAAAGAAGAGTATGTGAAGTTAATGAAAAAGTATACAGATGTGTTTGCTTGGAGTTATGAAGACCTTAAAGAATATGATACATCTATCATACAGCATACTATTCCTATAAAGCCCGAGGAGAAACCTTTCAAACAGAAACTCAGGAGGATAAAACCTAAATTGCTCCCTGTCATTGAGAAGGAAATAAAGAAGTTGTTTGATGCCAAGATCATTGTAACACTCAGGTTTTCTAAATGGGTTGTGAATTTGGTACCTGTCAGAAAGAAGAATGGAGAGATAAGATTGTGCATAGATTTCTGTAATTTAAATAAGGTCTCTATGAAAGACAATTATCCTTTACCAAAAATGGATCATATACTGCAACAAGTGGTGGGAGCTGAAAGAATGTCAATGCTAGATGGTTTTTCAGGTTATAATCAAATCAAAGTCTTACCTGAGGACCAAGAGAAAACTGCTTTCACTACACCTTGGGGCACTTTCATGTATGCAAAAATTCCTTTTGGCTTGATGAATGCAGGAGCTACTTTCCAGCGAGCTATGGATATTTCCTTTGCAGGAGAAATTGGACATTTTGTGGTGATTTATATGGATGATATCACAGTCTAATCAAAGTCTGACAGAGAACATCTGCGTCATCTGGAGAAAGTTTTCATCAAGTGTAGGAAATATGGTATATCTTTGAACCCAAAGAAGTCTAATTTTGCAGTAGAAGAAGGAAAGTTGCTGGGCCATTTAATATCCAAAGATGGCATCAAGATTGATCCTGAGAGGGTAAGTGCAATTCTGAAGGTAGGAGAGCCCAGAAGCAAAAGGAGATACAGTCATTTCTGGGACAGGTAAATTTCTTGAGGAGATTTGTACCAAGCTTTGCTGAGATTTTGATGAATATTACAAATATGTTGAAGAAGGGTCATGAAATAAAGTGGAATACAAAAGCTAGGGAGTATTTTTGGGAAATCAAGAAAGTAATTTCAGAAGCTCCTATTTTGGTGAGTCCATATTTTACCAAAGATTTCTCAGTATTCTCATATGCTTCAGAACATACCATATAAGTGATATTATTGCAGAAAAATGATGAAAATTTGGAACAGCCCATAGCCTTTTTCAGTAAAATGTTACGGGATAAAGAATTGAAATATGATATCATGGAAAAGCAGGCATATGCTTTAGTTAAAGCATTGAAATATTTCAGGGTATATGTTTTGCATTCACATATAATTGCACATGTTCCAACCGCCGCAGTAAAAGCAATTTTGACACAACCAGATCCAGAAGGCAGGAGGGCAAGATGGATTGCTACATTACTAGAATATGACATAGAAATAAATCCCACAAAGCTGATTAAAGGACAAGGATTGGAAAAAATGATGACAAACTCAAATTGTGAATCTTTACAAATCAATTTTTTGTCTCGCCAATCTGATCAGTTGGATACAGAGATAGAAGTAATGGTTGATTTTGTGGCATCTCCATGGTATTCTGATATTGTATATGTTCTCCGAAATTTGCAAGCACCAGAAGGATTAAGTAAATCAAGAGCGAGATCTGTAAAGTTAAAATCTGCTAAATTCTGTATCATAAATCGGTATCTTTATTGGAAGGACCCTGGAGGAGTCTTGCTGAATTGTCTTTTGGAAGATGAAGCTTAGCAAATTGCCAAAGAATTTCATCAGGGAGACTGTGGCGGACATCATTCTTAGAAAGTGACTACAAACAAAATTCTAAGAGCTGGTTATTATTGGCCTACATTATTTTCAGATGTGTATAAAGAAATCAGTAAATGTCATCAATGCCAAATTTTTGACGGTAAGAGAAAAGTACTGCCTCTCCCTTTGAATCCAATAATAGTTGAAGCTCCTTTCTAGCAGCGGGGTTTGGATTTTATTGGTGAAATAAACCCCAATTCATTTGGTCAGCACAAGTGGATTTTGACAGCCACAGACTATTTTACTAAATGGATAGAAGCAATTCCTACCAGGAGAGCCACTGAAAATGTGATCATGGATTTTCTTGAAGAAAACATCTTGGCTCTATTTGGGTGCCCAAAAAGGATAGTAACAGACAATGCAGCTGCTTTAAAATCCAGGAAAATGATTAATTTTTGTCATAAGTATCACATAAGTCTCAATCATTCAACTGCCTATTATCCTCAAGGAAATGGGTTGGCTGAATCTTCAAATAAGAGCCTAGTAAGGATCATCAAGAAGCTGTTGGAGGATAATAAAAGGTCCTGGCACACCAAACTAAAATATTCTCTATGGGCCGACAGGATTAGCACTAAAAGGGAAATCGGCATGTCACCCTTCCAACTGGTGTATGGGGACGAAGTGGTTTTTCCAACGTCATTAGGGGTTCCAGTTATGAGATATTTCCAAGATCAGCAAGAAGAACCAAATCACATACAGCGAAGGATAAATCAGATCATCAAACTGGAAGAACGAAGAAATAAGGATTATGGCAAAGTACAGTCACATCAGGAGAAAATGAAAAATACTTTTGACAGGAGAATCAAGGAAGAGAAATTTCAAATTGATGACCTGGTTTTAAAGTGGGATGCTCCTAATGAAGACAAGCATGGAAAATTTGATCCTATGTGGGTAGGACCTTACATTGTGGATGGATATAGAGGGCAAAATGTATTTTTGCTGGAATATACAAATGGGGTTCCTCTGGAGAGAAACCCTGTAAATGGACTGTATCTGAAGCATTACCTATCCTAAGGAGGAAGGTGAAATTTGTATCATAGACTGTACATACTTATTTTTCTTTACAAGTCAATATGAATGGTAAGCCGAGTGTATTTGAAGCTCGCAGTGAAAGCCCTAAGATTCTGGAAGCATACCATTCCTTTTCTAATATATATATATATATATATATAAACGATATATCTATGAAAAGAAAAAGATGAAGTTTTATATGAGTTATCACGATAAATCAAAAGAAGGCACCTGGTCTATGAGTTCTTTGATACCTAACAGGGAGGATATCAACCCAGATGGAGCCAGTTGTTAACACATATATTTAGCACAGGGATGAAACAACCATGATGAAGGAGAAATAATAGTTGCTTGTTGAACCTTGGTTAAAATTTATATTATAAGAGTATGATGATAGGAAAAAGACGATCATGTTATCAAAAGATCTAATGGTGCGAAGAGAGGAGTTGAAAATCAATGGCCAATACTATTTCCGCTCTCTAAGAGATGCGAGGAAGATAAAGTATGTCCGGGCATTTAATAGGATACACAGATCAACGGTTGTTGATTCGGCTCAAAGAGATCCATGGTTTATATTTACTCCGCCTTGTGAAGTCGCACGATGGTTAAAATAATAGCGCTCAACGGAATTGAGTACATATCACTCGATCTGACGGTGGCAAGATGAAGGCATATCACATCAATGATCATGGATGATTCCGGAGCCTAGACTTGCATGGTAGATAAGACCCAAGCACCCGACGGAATTAGTTATGTGGTGATTGATCTGACGGTTGAGCATTAAAGGAGAAGCGGATCAATGGTCGTAAATGATTCCGGAACATAAACTTACACGAGGGATAAGATCGGGAAGCCCAGTGGAATTGGACACGTGCCACCAAATCTGACGGTGTAGAAGTAAAGGTTTATCACATCGACGGCTAAAGATGGTTCCGAAGCATAAACTTGCACGAAGGATAAGACTACGTCGCCCGACGGAATGAGTATCGTGGCACTTGATCCTACGGTTGAAAATCAAAGGTAATTATATCAAGGGTCACAAATGAATTCGTAACAGAAAGGTGTGTGCTAGATAAAATAAAAGGGTGGTTGCGGAATAAAAACCGCTGTTCGGGTGGCGAATTATGGCATACTCCGGAGGCTAAAGTGGTTTCATGCAAACCACCGAAGGAACGCTCCAGAGTGGGGCCTTATAAAAGGAGGTTGACTTGTCCCTTAGGTGTTTTGTTGGCTCTGGACAGGTGAAAAATACATTCGGGTTTGTCAAACTACGACTATCATTTTCAAATACGCCGCTACAGTTAGCAGGTAAGGCTCAAGCTCTCATAATTCATCCGTCTATTTGCTATTTATCAATTGAATTATGAACAAGGGGGAGGAATTACAGAGTGGTCATGTTATAGATGACAGAGAGGATTGTTTGGTCGACAGAGACAGGGGCGTATGTGACCCCTTCCTATCTGTAGGGAGTGTGTCCGTTAGTAAGGAAAGATTGTGGTATTACAACTCATAGGGAAATGATGTATTGAATGTATGTAAATCCTTTCTGTATTACTTTTCCCTCTAACAAACCCTCCATTTCCTGGAATTTGCAGAATGGTGCGCTGTTAACTATTCCCCTTCTCAAAAAATTATCATGAGTCAATCCACATCCCGAATACTTTGTAAAGTCAATGCTATAGTCATTCGCGAAAACCTCAATCTACCTGAAAATTACCCTGATAATCGTGAGTCAGTGAATGAATCAATCCTTGCTGAATTTTACAAGAAGTGTGAAACTGAAACCCATTGCCAATTCCTATCTAGTATCCTGAAAGAAGGTCAATCATTAGACGGTCTTTTCTTACCTTACCCTGTGCATATTTTTAAAAATGAGGTCCAATTGGTAGTATCTCTGGTTTGTCAAATATTGTGTCTAGATGATGATTGTCACGTGGGAGAAATCATCCTTGGTTTTTTATTGAAAATGAGTTCCTTAGGCTCTGAATCTTAGACAATTTCTGTGTTTAGTCTAGATGAGAACCTAGCTGAAGCAATCCATCTTCAGTTAACTGAGTTTCCAAAGGTTCAGTTCTTTAGATTTCAGACCTACTTATTCAACATGTTGTTATGCTCCAATGTCACCGAACTGCAATTTTTGAATACTATCTATTCTGCTGATTTGCCCAAACAAATCAACATGTTCAAATTTGCCAATTCGATCATGTCGGAAGTATATAAAATGTTGTTTGATGAAGAATTTCCCTGTGTTTTGGACGAAATGAAATGTTTGATGCAGTCCTCACCTGAGGACCGAATTGGAGACTGGTTCTTGCATAAAGACTCCACTTTGTTAAGGATATATGGATTTATAGGGCATCCTTATAAGTTACCTACTTTCTTAACCCCGAGGATTTTTGCTTTAGAATTCATGAGACAAAGGCTGCAGTCTGAAGAAGAACATTTTGGAGCTTTTAAAAAGTCTTCAAATATTAAATTCCTCCTCAAGGTTGGCTCTTTCATTTTCAAAAGTAAAGGTGCTTTAGTATTCATAGAGAAATTGCTAGAGAGTATGGATTTCCAAAAGGAGCCAAAGATAAATTACGATCCCCACCATGTAATCTCCTCGAGGAAGCAGGCCAAAAAGAACAAACCGTTTGATCACTAGTCTATTGAGGGGTTGGCTGAAAAAGAAAATTTGTTGTAGTTTACTGAGATTTCAAAATCTGATCAAGATGCACATATTGTACCTGTCACAACATCCCAAATAACAGAGGGTACTAGTATTGTGATTAAGAGAAGTCTGTCTGAAATCGAAAGTATGGAAGTTAACGAAGATGGATCACATAAAAAGGCAAAGTTGTTTCAAGGTGGTGAAATTTTGAATGAAGAAATTTCTGATGGTTTCAAAAAGGTTGCTCTAGTTCCAATGAAAGCTAGGTAAGTAAATCAGTTTTCTTTTAAAAATGTAGATGGTTGTGTAGATGGTTCAGAATCAAGCCTGATATTTAAGTCAAAGGAGGAACTCAAAGCTAGCTATATGGATAAAAGAAAACAATCTCTAGAAGAAACAAGAAATTTGCTCCCGCGAGTAAGAAATTTATACAGTTCAAAAACTTCTCTGATTTCTGCTAAAGATGCCGAAAGGAATACCTTTAAGATGGCTATGGTAAACGACAAAAAGATGTCTGAGATGGAGATCCGGTTGGATAAAATCAGTATACCAGATAAGATACAACTTCACAAACAAACTAGTGATATCATTTATTCATACTTGTTACAGGCCATGGTAAAGATAAATAAATTACAAGTTTTGACAGATAAGGTAGAGATTCAATTGAAGCATGAAAGGGTCGAAAATAAGGAGAATGCCATCCAGATTAAAAAACTACAAACATATATTGTCAGTTCAGACAACACCTAGGCAGTCAGAAGAATGCTAGAGGAAAAAGATAATGCGCTCCAAGTGTTAAAGAAAAAATCGAAAATCCCAGGTTCTGAGCATGTTCAGTCCTCTGAGTTATTGGCTCTGCAAGAAGAAAAAGATAAAGTCCATCAAGAGATGATGGAGTATAAGGGGAGAGCTATTGAGTTACAGGAAGAAAAAGACAGGTGGGAGGCTGAACGGGATGAACTTTTATCTCAAATTTCCTTGATGAAAAAGGATCAAATTGATGAGAAGGAGATTATGGAGGAGTTAACGAGTCAGACTCCCACCGGTGAAGACCTATCCATTGTGAATATTGAGAAGCCATTGGATGATTTCTCTACAGATGATTTGTTGGTGCTGATGTCCCAAGTAAGCTTAAAATATGAAGAAATTAAAGAACTAAAGGCAGAGAATGAAAAAATAAAGTCTGAGTGGGCCAAAATAAGTGAAAGTAAAAATAAAATATTACAGGACAGGAACCAGTTGCAAAAGAAGCTCAATGAATTGAAGGAGAAGAACATAAGTAAGGGTCCCTTGCAAGGAGCAAAACACATTATTTGGAACACCCTATATATAGAAGTTACCAAATTCCGACATTATCTGAATTTCATTGATGATCAGAATATTTTGATCGATTTGGCCCACCAAAGATTAAAGTTAGTAAATGAACGTATGGAAAGAAAGCCCCTCGCCACAACTCAGAATGAACTGAATTTTTTAAATTCATTGACATATCAGAAATTACATGATATGGGGATTAAAGACAAGATATCCATAGTGCTGTGGGCTAAGAAATTTATCCACAAACATCACTTAATGAAGACGGTCCAAGACCGAGCTGATGAAATGGCTACACAGGTTAACAATTTCAAGCAGGTTTGCAAGGAGCTTTTTGAGGACGGTCTGTCTTCCTTTTGGGACGCAGAAGGGCGGCTATTCTCTCAGGAGCACTATCACAACTTGCTAGTTCAGAGCCGCATGGACCATTCCAAGTTTGATGACTTGGAAAAAGGATTAACAGGGGAAGCTATTGTGGACAAATTGACAAAATATTTTGAAATTTTACAAAAGTTCATACTTATCAAAAATGGATTACCGAAAGTATCATATGAAGCCTAAATGGAGCTTGAAGTATCAATCAGAGAGATGATGGAATGTGACACCCCAAGTGCAGAGCAGTGGAAAGCCGTAGAGAGGTTTGGAAAAAAAAATACATTCTTCATTCGTAGAGACAGGCATCATACACCGAGGAAGCTGACTGGGCGAAAGACATGGAGCTGACTAGGCGAAGACATGGAGCTGGCTGGGAGAAAGCCTTTTATCAAGATGATTTTACTTTATGATCTGTTAGGATTTGAGCTGTAATTTATTCCTAGAAGTTAGGGATTTAGTTACAAGACTCTAAATTAAGCTAATCATTCAGTTATGAATCTTCTTGGAAGATCAAATTATTTTTTGTATATATTTGCATCTATTTTATGAGATGGGGGTTGGAACCCATTGTGTTGTGGAATGATTTTGGAGAACATATCTATTTTTGAATAACAAAGTGAATGCATGAAGGTTTGTCAAGGATTCCTATGTAATTGATATTATAGTCTGTGCTTCTTTCTTTATGTGATCGTATTTTCCCAGTGTAACACTCCATTTTGTTTCTTCTTCATATCTGAAATACAACGTTGGATGATTAGAATTCATATGTTTATGCTCTAGTCATCATTTCAGATATTCTATAAATTTTTCTACTAAAGTTGATACAGAATTCATCTTTGATGCTCTGTATTAACGGGTTGTTTCCTCATCTCTTCTGTTTCACCTGGATTAAATTGAATGACTGTGATGATGTGATTATCTTGCCTTTGATGAATCCCGTGCGTATATCTTTGTGATGTATTTATATGTATATGACTCCATGCCCAATGGTTATGTGATTGTTTCAGCCATATATACAAATCTTTAAGTGTTGTTTTATATCTAGTCCTGTTAAATCTGTATTGAGAGATCCCTCTCTGGAAGAAAATACTAGTTTCTTTCTAAAGTGGTTTTGCTGTTACCTTGGAGTTTACCTTTTACAACCTGGGTACATTCTAAGTGCTAACACCAGAATAATAAACAATAACAGAGTACAAGAGAAACGACACCTCAATCCCAGTTCTAACTAGCTTGGAAGAGGTGATCTGAGCTTTATTTATACAAAAAATAGGAGATCCAGCTTAGGGGGGTGCAAATCCCAAGGAGACAAACCACTGCAGCTGAAGGAGAGTCCATCAATGCTGATATGAAGCTGATCTAAGCTTCCACTGATCCTACTTGTCAATCGGGGGGATGATTGAGCTGACACATCAACCCACAGACTAACACATCAATCCACAGAGATTCCAGGAGAGCCCACACATATGGAGGAGAGAGAGAGGGCACAATTCCCCATAAAGGATGCTGAATATCAACTCTGGATCTGTCCATATCACCTCCTTCAGTCAAGGATTTGCCAGATCCAGTCAGTTTGGTTCAGATCTGACTGATTTCAATCAAATCGACTGAGAATCCACTAATATAGGATTTTGGATTTGCTCCATTATTCATCAATTTATTAATTAAAATAATCAATAATTGACTTTTTGGGTTTGTCTGACTTGAATGATTGAAAATCACAGAAAACCTGAAAAATGTGGGTCCATTGTAATACATGGCACTCTTAACTTACTTGAAAATGAGCACCTACATGATTGAAATTGATTATTTGGCCCACTTTTATTACAAAACATTTTTTCCAATTAAACTATTAAAAAATAGCCTAATTTTGGAAAAATTAAATTTTAGTAAAAACATTGAAAAAATTAAAAAAATTAAAATAATTGAAAAAACCTAGGGGGACCACATGTTCATATGACTCGACCATGATGCCTAGAATGTTTATACATTGGCATATAGACTCTAATAACCTCAATTGGACTAAATACCAAGTCGACCACCCCAACTTTGGAGATATGGAGTGAAAAACTCAAAAATTATTAGTCGTTTATTCAACAACCAATAATAACCAAGGGAAAAAACACCCTGGGATGATCGGATTGACAAAAAAATTCTAAGAGACCAAGTCTTTTACAGACACTATCATGCTAGAACATTTATTACAATTCCCCCATGGGGTATGAACATGTGATATAGTACAACAAGCACTTCCTAGAAGCACTTCCGAAGGTCTTCTGAAGTCTAAACAAAAATCTTTATCTAGTTCACCAGGCTCACTTGATAAAAAACCACTAAGTACAACTTAGGTGGTAACATTCTGGCTCCAACTGCGGGACGTGTGCTCGATCTGGTCATAGGGCAAGGTTGGTAATAAGGTGGAGGCTGTGGTGAATTTTTTTGATATGGTGGCGGGTCCCTTGGTTGCCAAGGAGGCCTCCTGGATGTCTCACCAACATCCTTGCTCTTGTATATGGCTTGCAACCCTAGTAACGATGGGAAATCATCTGTTGGATGCTCTTTCGTACAAATGTGACATACATAGATGTTATTTAATGGACATTCCCATTGGGGATGTTTAGTCCTACATCTTGGAAATAAAATACTCATCGCTACTTATTCCTTGTCTTTCCCTTTTTTAGCTTGTAACAGATCTAGTTGGGAACCCATCGCTCCTAAAATATCAGTTTTGAACTTTTTCGATAGGTTCCTAGTTCCATCCTTGTAACTCCTACTGAACTGAGAGTATTTCCTTTTAGATTTCTATTGTAAGGTTCCCGAAGATTTCTCCCAGCTTTCCCCCTACTCCTAGAGTAATTTCTACATATCTCCCCAATTTGTGCAAAAGGTTTTTGAGAGATATAACTAGATGCTATGAGATTAAGGCTTTCTACCAGGTCTTTTGAGATCCCTTTTAGGAAGAGTGTATGTACTGGATCTTCTCGTCCTTATGTTTATATTTATGTAATATATAGATAAACATTTTGAAACAGTCTTCCAATATCTCGTCTTCAAGTTGTTGTATCTTAAAAATATCATTTCGAGAGTCTCTTCATTTGCAATATTCTTGGTATTTTCGTAAGAATGTAGTTTTCATATCTTCCCAAGTCCTGATACTAGATTCTCCTAATCCCATGATCCATCTTAAGGTAGAGTCTTTCAGTGTAGCCGAGAAAAGTTTTAATTTATGGGAATATTGTATATAGTTATAACTTCTATAGAGGATATCAAGCTTGAACAAAAATGTGTCCAGGTCTTCATTATTTTTCCCATAAAAATTAGGTAAGGAGGAAGGAGGGATGTTTTTCATATTTATATCTTGTGCAGTGTCTAAAATAGGGAACTCACAAGTAGTCTCCATTCGATTATCTCCCTCTCCTTCATCATTTCTAACCTCGTCATTATCTTCATTCTCTCCCTATTGCTCCATGTAGGCTTGATTCCTAAAGAGTGTGAACCTAGGAGGATCCTTTCGAGGTGATAAAGGGTCGTCTGAATGTTCTTTTTTGGGGGATATCTTCCTACGATCAACTATGTTTTTATTGTATTCTATAAGAATGGTAGGTGCTACTTTGGAGGCTTCTATCTATGAAATAACTGGATTTGTTGAGCCACCAAAGAGGGCTTGTACCTGGGCAGGATCAATGAAATCGAAAAATTTAGGATCCCCTACTAATGAGAAAGTTGTATTGTTAGGTTTCTGCACTAATGGAGGGTTGAGGGTTTTCAAAGGTTGACCCTCTTGAATTTCTCCAGTAATGGGATCCTTAGGACTTCCTGCCAGGATTTATTCCTCGTCGATGGTTTCTCCTATAAAATATTTAGGTCTCCAAGAAGAAATACTTCCTATGTGGGTTTTTCGATACCTTTCTAATGAGTTAGTGGTTGGGGTATTTTGTCCCCTGTAAAGGTCAGTAGGGATTTTAATAAGGTTTTGAGAATTGGCTCTAATGTATCTACCCTTATAATCTCTAGGTTTGTTCATGAAAAACTAAACTAAAGGGAAACCTATGCTACTAATACCACTACTATTGTATTTGGGGGCGCCTGTTATAACAGATGAACATATTCTTACCTCTTGTCTTACCACTCCCTCGCCACCAGCCTATTACTAAACTTCATAAGGGAATTATACTTAATCTACCTTATTGAACAACTCCCCAGCAACGACGCCAAAAATGTTGGGTGTTATAATGTCTTAAATAATCCACCTAATATTTAATTATTGATCGAGGTTGGTAAACTTCAAGTTGACACAAAGTATATGCGAAGGTAGAGGGGTTCCTAGGGCATCGTAGAAATATTTTAACAAAGAAAAGATCAAAAGATCTTTCAAAATGAAAAACTGAGTCAAACTCCTATAAATTCAACTAGAAAGGTAATTAGACTGGAACAGAGTAATAGACTAGAGCAATATCAAGCTATACTAATCTACTCTATAAACAAATACTGAAAAGTAAAGATATGAACAACACTAAAGAAATTAAACTTCCTGGTAATCAATTATTCCACTTCTTAATCTAAGAATTAAAAATATTTTACAAACAACTTCAGAAACTAACTATACAAGGAAACAAAATTACAACACTAGATACATTTCACAAACTGCAACAGTTAGACTATACATGCAACTAACAACTGTACATAATAACTAAACTAAACTATCTAGTTCCACTCTCCTTGGTTGTTCTGAGGATAAGCATTTACTGTGATTGGAACAGGAGCAAGAGTGGTATCAAAATGACTTTCAAAAGAAGTAAAGAAACTAAATGGAATAAAATCTAATTTAACTTCTACAAATATGTGCAAGCTAAGAAATGTCCAGTTACAGGTGATAGTAAACATGATTATTTATTCCATAAACGAAGGACTTTTTACTTATCAAATAGAGAATCGGAATACAAGCTAAAGAACCTAACTTATAAACAAGTAGAAAACTTAATAAAAGAAGAAAATAGAAAACTTAATAAATATAGTTGAATTAGAAGAAAATAGAAAAATTAATAAAGAAAACTTAAGAAGAAGCAAGTAGAAAACTTAAGAAGAAGCAAGTATAAAACTTAATAAAGAAAACTTAAGAAGAAGCAAGTAGAAAACTTAAAAACAAGCAAGTAGAAAACTTAAGAAGAATCAAGTAGAAAAATTAATAAAGAAAACTTTAAATCCTATTCTACAAATCTCTTCAGTAACCGCACAGTGAAAGGAAAGGTCTTACTGATGTGATTGATTTACAAGGTGCTAGTAAACTAGAAATAAATACATCTAACCCGAAAAATCCATGTACAAAGAAACAAATCAAGCCAAACCAACAATATGACTACAAAACCTTACAACAACATTAGAGAAGGAAATCAAAAATCAAGAGGAACAAAATCACAAGGCACAACTCAAAGTATAGGGTGAAAGGAGAGAAAAATAGGAATAAGACTTTAATAAATACTTTTAAACAATATAACGTAAGGCTTTAATAATAAATATAACTATTATCTAACCACCACAGTCAAAACATAATAAAAAAGCTAAAGAAACAGGCTTAAAACATATTAAAAACACTAAAAGCTGAATCAAGGGTTGGATAACAGACTGGAAGGTAGGTCTGAATGACAGTCCAAACACACGGTCTGAATGGGAGTCTGTATACCGAAAATAAGAGAATTTAAGAAATAGTTAATGTAAAATGGTTTCGAGATCAGCTGATTCATGCACATGATAACAAAATACATAAGGAATGATAAATAAACCTACTTGATAATCAAATTCAACAACAAGATAATTAAAGGAAGATCATTAACTCTTGCATTCTTGAAACAAACTAAACTATAACCAAATGAACTTTCAACAAAACAGAAATAAACAGAGTTGAACCTATTGTGAAAGGATGGTTTATACTAGTCTATAATTACAAAAATAAACTGCTTCCTATCATAAAACAAACTGAAGTGTAATTGAACTAAATCTAAAACTTAGATAAAAAATGACAGAATCAAACCTAACTACAAACCTACAAAATTAAACTAACTAAATTCTATTTTTCTGTAACAATGAAACCAAACATAAGGCTGAAAGGAAAGATGGAAAACAAACTAAAAGCATATCTATGCACACAACCAGTTAATTATCTATGGAAATGAAACGACTTTAACAACACAACATTATAAAGTAATCTATGCTACTGAAAACAAGTAATTGCAGAAAACCAAATTGCATAACAAATTATAAATAAAATTAACCTGATACAAAGAAAGAGATACAGGAAAATACACATAAGAATGAAACCTATGGTTGATGAGGGGCCCTCCCAACAATCAGAGTGATGGCTCGCTAAACTCTTTACATGAACATAATCATAAACAACATGAGCATAACTTCTATTAATGTGAGAAACATTATTACAGAGTTCTTCAAATCAACTGATTACATGTAAAAAAAAACTAACGAAGCACTCGCGTGGAGGTTGGTATATATAATGTTTATAGAGGTGAGCAGGTCGACCCTTTAGTGTTCGACCACTCTCTAAATTTAGTCAACCTTTATGACAACTAACTGATCGAAACCAACACACAGTGCTCCTTCCTCCTTTATCGCGCGTTAGTTCTTCATGGTGCTTGATGTGGCATCAGGATCCTTCTTACATGGATTAATGTTACAGTGTCAAGTAGAGGAGGACACTGATGAGTCTTGGAGAATTAAGATCATACTATCACCCATACGCATGGATAATAGGAATTTTCCATGCTTTAATGCCAAGGAATCTACTATCAATAGCGCGTGGTTAGCTCGGAGGACTGAACAGTGAGATGGACAGTGAGCTGGATATGCTCTACGCATATCTAGGGTGAATGCATTGTCTGTTTGTTGGTTCATTTGAAATACTATGATCTACAATCAAATTAAGCATCAAACATATATCAAATCTCATCAAATTAACTAGTAAAATCGTGAAAGAACAAGAATGAACTAGGACTTGCATAAATCCAAAATATAGTTGCACCTGGGGCTGAATAGCGAGCTGCATGACAAAAAACATGCCAAAAAGTGACAAAACATATGTCAAACATGTAAATTATCAGCCGAAAATGATAACAAAACCTGGATCAACAACAAATAAACGAACCTTGTACTTGGTAGTAGATCCATCTGATGCTAGTTTGGTTTTATAGATCCATTTACATTAGACAAGATTTCTCCTTGGAGGTAAGGAGAAAATATCCCATGTCCTTTTTCTCTGTAATGAATCTTATTCATCATCCATGGCTTCCTTCCATCTTGGATCATGGAAAGCCTCCTTCTAGGACTGTGGATTAGACCCCCGCATCAAGTAGCACCTCTCTAGGAGAAGTGGATCTATATGACATAACACAAGGTTCTCATCTTGAAATTGAGATCTAGTTCTCCTTCTATACTTCTATCAGATGGATCCCCAACACTATTCCAAACATATTCAATGATTTTTTGAGCCCATTTAGGAATTAGATTGGGAGCAAAGGTTGGATTCAGATTTGGATCTTCTTTATCTTCATTCTTAATAAAAAGATATGGCTTCTCTTGGTCCTCATCTTTGGATTTTGAATCTGAAACATCAATAGAAACATCATCATATGAAAATGGTTTAGGTTCAACATTTATACATTTCTCTTTAGATGGTTATAGGTCATGCAATGGATCTTCATTGAATTGGACATTCTGCTCTATGAAGCATCTTTTGGTTGCAATATCCATCAACTTGCAAGATTTTTCATCATCTACATATCCCTACAGAATGCATTCACTACTTTGGGGTTGGAAGGATTTCCTATTGTTAGATGGGATTCTGGCCCATGCTTTGGAACCAAAAACCATGATATGTGAGACATTAGGCTTATGTCCCATCAATGATTCAAATGGAGTGAACCCAACCATTGACTTGTGAGGTACTCTATTCTAGATATACGAAGCACAATTCACTGCTTCAGCCCATAGATATGGTGGATTATCTCTTGCTTCAAGAAGGAAGGAAGGCATCTTTTTCAATGATTGGTTCTTCCTCTCACCTACACCATTTTGTTGTGGTGTGTATGGGACTGAATGTTGCATCTGAATACCTTATGAAGCACATAATTGTTGAAACTCTCTTTCGATGTATCTCCTCCATTGTCTGATCTGAGTGCTTTGATATTCTTTCCAAGAGTGTTCTCAACTAAGTATTTGAAAATTTTGAAAGTCTCAAGCACCTCATACTTCTGCTTAAGAAAGTAGAACTGACAATACCTAGAGTAGTCATCAATGAAGGTCAGACTCATATCTGGATCCATTCATATATGTTGTAGGAATTGGTCCGAAGAGCTAACTATGTATCAAATAAAGTGTAGAGGCAAATCTTCTTTCCTTCCCAACATCATACCTTTAGTTTGGTTGCTTACCTACCAAGCAACCATTGCAGGCACCTTGAGAGGGATTGATGAGAGGAAATCCCTCAACCATTTCTTCATTATGCAGTTGCTGGATGTACTTGAAGTTTAGATGGTTGAATCTCTCATGCCAGATTCTTCTTTTCTCATTAGCATGGGTCAATAGGGCACTTTGATGTGAGTATGGAAAAAAATGTGAAAACTCATATTCCTTGAAGGAATGGTTTGTAGCACCTTTTTCTATCAGTGTCCCGATAGAGATATCTGATATCTCAACTATGTCAGGTTCAAATACAACTTGCTTTGGTGAACTATTATGGGTAAGGTGATAAAAAAACAAGAAATTT
Organism: Pseudotsuga menziesii; assembly: GCA_001517045.1. Classification (NCBI taxonomy): domain Eukaryota; kingdom Viridiplantae; phylum Streptophyta; class Pinopsida; order Pinales; family Pinaceae; genus Pseudotsuga; species Pseudotsuga menziesii. The sequence continues at coordinate 29,970 of LPNX010654411.1, forward strand.
GCTACTAAGGAGGGAACATACATGAAATTATTGAACACTCCATGCTTAAATTGAACTGAACCCTTCCCAATAATTGGGATTTGAGATTCATCTCCCATGTGTATGTTAGGACCACCAATGAGATCTAGAGAATAAAATTATTCTTTGTAGGAAACCATGTGGTTGGAGGTGCCTAAATCAATGAGGGAGGCTTGTGATTGTGAGAATCCAACCTTCAATGCATGGAATCTCTCATGATATTTAGGTTTGTTTCTAGAATCAGTCTTCCTTGCACCTTCTGGGAGGGAAATATTATTATGCTCAAGAAGTCATGACATCTGATCTATAGTTTTCTTCATACATATTTTCTCTAGATGGTTTCCTCTCTTTCAATATAGACACTTAGTATTTTCAACCCTCTTCTTGTTATCCTTCTTGGAACCCGAGGCTCCATCTGAAGGATTTTGTTTCTCCTTTAGTTTGGTTTCAATTTACTTCTTTTCCTTCCCCTTTCGTTTCCCTTTAGCTTGAAAATTCTTGGTCTCCCCAACCAGAAGAGATTGATTCTTAGAAGTTTTTAGAATTCCCATATGGATCAACTTATATTATTCTTGAATGAGGTATTCAGTGAATGCATCAAGAGAGATAATTCACCAGTTTGTGGTTGTCATCCCAGAGTATAAGGTGGACACACATACTAAAAATTCAGGGCCAATATTGCTTAGAATCGAGAGCACCAACTTCTCATCCTTCTTGTCAATTCCACATTTCTTACACTGCATGACCAAAGATTGGAATTTGGAGAATAATTGTTGCATGGTTTTTAAATTGTTGGGTTGAAGAGAACTCAACTCATTCTCCAAAATGTGGCCTATTAGCTCATCCTTATTTCCAAACAATTATTCTAGATTCAACCATACTTCCCTTGCTTTTTTTAATCCATTAAGGTGGAAGAGAAACTCCTTGGAGATATGAATACACATGAAACCAAAGGCTTCATCCAATTTGTTCAGGTACTTTGATTTCTCTAAAGGTTGTTGGGGTTTGACCTCCTTTCCCATAGTGACCCTATATAGACCCTTATTGTGCAATACAATATGCATATACCCCTCCAATCCATCTAATTGAAAGGTGTGAGGATCCTTGGTGTTAAGGTAGTTGAATTATCCATTTTGCAGCTTCAGGAGAAACACAATTTTGCTGAATTCTTCAATTAACCTACATACAACTCTCAATTCAAAGGTAAACCAACTCAGTAGAGCTCTAAGACCATGTAACATTATCAATTACATAATATCTTCAATATATATTGAACCTCACAGTGAAAAAAGAATGAAGGAGGAATAATTTTAGTGTTTATAATTGTTAAACATGCATAGTGAAATTCATTAAACAAGAGACCAAAATTTGACAGCATAAAATTTATTGAATAATCATTAATCTGTAGGTAATACATCCATAATAAAAAAGAGGGAATTTGAATCCTCTAGGATTGATTCTAATGCCTTACTCTAGACTGACTCCAGACATGACTAAGTGTGGAACAATCATGACTTAAGACTCACTAGTACAACTCCAGACAACTGAAACACCTCATAGTTAGTTAATTGACCACGGTAGGTGAGAAAAGGTGCCCATATCCTTAAATTATTCAAAAGAGGCGCTAGGCTAACTGAGAGTAAACTAAATGTGGCCTATCAGAGCATAACTCAACATTGACTAGGGTGATCTAATGGCGGGAGTCCCGTAACTTATATTGATCTCCCTAAATGTATGGATTGGTATCTGCAGCTCCTAGATTGATGCATGAGGGTGCATCAAGTTGCTAGTGGGCCCCATAAGACATCTCCATACAATAATGGAGTGATATCCTAAGATATGAAACTGACTTTTAGATTATGGTGGACAAGGGAGGATTACAATAATCCTAAGAACTATAATACTTATATATAGTATCTTTTTGTGGCTTTCTACATTGATCATCATTCTATGTTTAAAAACTTAAGTCCTAACTGTTAAATATCAAAGGATAAATATTTCACTTTCTAGGGTAATGTTCAGGTCATGAGACATGGGATTGCAGCTATTAATGCTGATAATATAATTGAAGATATTGTGAATGAGCATAATCCAAAGAGGATGAAATGATGTATGTTTGAAAATCCTAAAGATGTTACTTTGTTTGAAACTAGTGGATGAAGACCTAAAACTTGGGATACAAATAAATTAAGACTCAATTCTAAAGCTGCAATGGATCCTAAGCTTGAGAAAGGTATTGTAATAAGTATTGAAGTGTCTTTTGATGAAGAAGATAGCCAATGGAAGCAAGAAGAAGAATTATTATATGGAGTTTTAGGAAAAAATAGAAGAGGGCTTGCAAGTGTTTCTAGACCTTCTTAGAGATACATGCATAATAAAAGAAGAGATAGAATTGGAAGGAACAGAGGATGAAACATCTTTGGATCCTCTGGATTTCAAAGATGAATATAAGATAGAGAAGGCTCAAGAAAATGTCAAGATTTCAAGAGACTATAAAATTCAAGCTGAAATTAATCAATCAGTAGATATTGCTATCGAGGAATCTGACATTGAAAATATAATGGATGTTGGAAACCTTCATAAGAAGCTTCAACAATATAAAGGACAAAATATAGGCATTTGAATGAATCTAATGATATAATAATGGAAGGAAACCAAATGAAAAGAAAGGATTTATAGGAATTGAATGTAAACAATCAGGAGTTGAGTCGATTGGCACAAGAAACAACCAACAAAAGAAAAGTAGTGCAATGAAGGAATGATGAACTTTCTAAGAAAAATTGCAGTGGGGATTTCTCCCCTACTATGTGCAAAAGCACCTACCCTAGATCAACCATATCATAGCGTAGAGTTCATGGTGCAAAGGATTTCTCAACTTTGACATAACAATAATAAGTAGTAAAAAAAACATTTTTATGACTTTTATATACATTTTCTAACTAATAAAAATAAGAAACATCATACCTTTATGTAATATGGGCCACTGTAGCCGTCCGAGGAAATGGCATCGGATCCATGGCCTGGTTCTATAGTTGTCTCCACTAATGGTTGTCAAAAAGGGGGAATGGATCCAAGAGGGTATGGAGCAATCTCAACATACATCATGGGAATGATATGGGTGTTGGACACAATAACCACACTGAGATGGGGGGTGAATTAGTGTGTGAGAAATTTTAAACTGTTTACCTTCTTAAAGTCAATCAGAGCATATCAATCATTATGTCATCATTTGCATAATCAAATTCATCATGAGTCATAAGCACAACATCACATCAAAAGAGACACAAGAATATATGGAATTTTGATATTTATTTATTGTACACAAAAGACAACAATATTCTCGATTACAATCAACACCAACTGATGAAAAAAGCACCAACTCTCATAACAGGACCCAACCTAGTTTTCTTAGCTCCAACTAAGAAGGGTTTAGCTCCAACTAAGAAGGGTTTGAGGAGTCCAATCCTCAAGTGCAAGATTCTTCTTTCAAGAAATCATATGGTTCTACTGCACAACCAACCTCTACTCTACACATCAATCTTTTCTGATCAATGCTGCTGGTCATATGCTCATCACTCTCATCAACACTGCTACAACACTCTTCTCAATATTCTCTATTCACCTTCTCTTCAATAATGCTACTCAATCTCTGTTGATCAACCTATGCTCATCCCTCTCTATCAATCTACTAATCTACACCTATTCTTCTTCTCATCACTGCTGCTCATCAATACTTCTCATCAACACTTGTTCATATGCTCATCAACCATGTCAAGTTTGCATTGTTGTTAATGCCTCTCTGTTCATCATTCTATGGCCATAAAAAATGTTCATCAACACCTAAGAGTGTGCATCATCATCATCATGGTATGCATCATCGTCATAACATATGCACCATCATCATAGGGTATGCATCCTCATCATCAAATATACATCATCATCATCTTAGTGTGCACCATTTATGCATAATCATCATCAAGTATAAATCATAGCGCATATGAGAGCATCATCACACTATGGTATGCATGTAGATCATATTGTATAGGAGTGCATCAATATCATAGAGTGTACATCATTATCGACTGCATTATCATCATAAAGTGTATCATATCATAGCATAAATGTATGCAACATCATCATCACAACCTCCATAATGAATCCAAAAATATATACCAATATAGAGGCTCACATACTAAGATAAAAGATGAACTCTACCCATGAGAGACATGTGCCATCACAAGAGAAACCCAAAAGCATGAGCTATACCTTTTCAAAAATCACAAGATGAAGAAACAATAGAAAAACCAAAATAATCTCTAGCTCATGTCATTACATATCCCTCATAACAAGATTTCCAACAAGCCAAGAATTTTGCAATTCTAATTCCGTATGAGAAAGTTATGCCAATTTTAGGGAAGATGCCAGAAATTTTGTCCTCCACAAAGTTTCACACTTTTCTCCAAGAGTTGCGAAAATACTGAGAGAATTTATGATGAAAAAATGAAATGTTTGATATTATATTTATATAGGTTGTGGAGTAAAGTTAATATCTCAAACTGGGCTGACATGTAATTGAAAATTACAAATAATTAAATTCTCTTTTGTTTGATCAGTGACCCAACAAGGTGGGGTGCACCAACTTCAAAAATTCATATCTCTTCAACCGTAAGGAGTTAGAATATGATACACATATCAATGGAAATGGATTGACAAGGAATATGTCCCTATGATGGGTTTATTTGAAAATTCTTGGTCAAATACCCTTAAATTCTTCAATATGTTTAGGACGTTAAAGACCCCACACAAGAGGGTGCTAAAGACCATACCACCGACTACAAGAGTTTCAAAGTCTTCTTCAAAGTATTATTCAACATATCAAGGAACTTCCACGGGCTCTACTACCTCCCTCTACATCCCAATAGCCATATAACCACAAAAAGGACCATACATCATCATCAACAAGCTACCAAGTGTGTGGGCTCAAGACCCAAGGCACCAAATGCAAGGGTTTCAAGGAATTTTTCAAAGATATCATATAATATTTAAACAAGATTCTTTCCATGGACTTCAAACCCATCACATATCACTCCATCACCAAGTGACGAGGGCATCATGACCAAATATTCCATCATATCAAAGGCTCCAACAATCATGGGCTTACAAACCACCATATGTATGGATTCCAAGACCCAAATCATTTCCAAATGCACCATCAATGATCATGTAGTGTCCAAGGGTCATCATGCCACCATTTATGTGGGTTCCAAACCTTCTCTTGCATAATGACCATCTCCAAGAGTTCCAAGACCCCAACAAGTGCTAGACGGGCATCAAGATATTCAGTAAGGGTTCCAAGTCTTCATCAAGTCATTAATGACCACATCATCACCTTTAACGACCATTAAGACATCAAATGTGGGTCCAAGGGCTTATTCAGGGCTTCTTCATCAAGCAAGGGAATTCATAGACTTCTTCAACCACCTCAACCACACTAGGATACCTCCAAGGGTCAAGATCCATCATGACATCACTTGTGGGGTTGCTAGATCTTCTCCAGGGTACCATGAAACCATTAGAGCATGAATGAACATAGAATGGGTCATTAATTCTTTTCCAAACCATATATGGATTCACAATCATCCACAAAGTATTGATCAACATCTCCAGGGTCTTCAACACCATCAGTACGATCTTCAGCATCTTCATCAAGGTGGCAGCTACAAGATCCATCCTTGTGGGTACACAGACCTTGTTAACTGGGTAGAAGGTGCTTCAAGGCACAAACCCACTCTGTAAAGGGTCCAAGGCACTACAAGTGGGACTTGGTGGCATCAATGACAACCTGTGGGGCCACTAGAAGTCCATGTTGGCATGAGCAACCATTTAATCAACAATGGGAACAATGGAGAAAGGTGAAAGGTGTTGACAGAGACTCAAAAGTTCAGGAATCTAATATTTGTGGGGAGACCTTCACAATGTATTTATAGGGTGATCCAAGGTTTTTTGACCCATGGTATTTTATTGTACATGGTATTTGTCCATGGGTTTTGACCCATTCTCATTTAGGGTTTTTTGTTCCTTTTTGGAGAGAGTGGGAATAGGTCACAATAAATTCTCAACTTCCCTACATTTAGGGGGGAAGGAATAATAATATTTTGGACCATTTTTGGTGGAATTTAATTGTTAAGGTAAAAATGAAGGGGATAATGGTGGTATTATGATGTGTAAATATGTTTTGGACCATAGAGATCTAGGTGAACAATTTTTAGTGTTAACAGATTGCCCCCTGATGTGCAAGGGAAGGAGATCATCGTATGGGCAATAGACATCATAGGATCAAGGGATAAATGGTGACAATGGTGGAGAGACTGGAGAGGACTGCAAAGGAGTGAAGTCTCCTCATTCGAACTGCAATGGATTTTGGTTTGTATTACTTCTCAAAAATGGATGAGGTACATATAATTTTAGACATGTATATGAATGAGGCAAGCATACCCATGCTCATAACAATGTCTCAATATAAAAATGGGGATCAAGGCTCAATCAATGGGAGTAGATCAATACATATATACAACTATTAGTACATAATGGTGGCCTCAATGGGAGGATGAATAAAAATACCGATCTAAAGAAATAGTAGATAGGAATAATGCCATTCTCATAGAATGCAATATCAAAACAACCGATGCTCTACTGAATCTGGAAGTATACATAACTAAATGGAATCAATGGCTAAGAGTCAAAATATCTGAGGTACAATAAACAACATCAAGTACTGTAGATACACATAAGCATGACACTGAAGGGATTTTGAACACTGTCGCCAACGCAATTCAGAAATCACAAGGGACATGTAACAGTATGGGTCCCTGAGATAGACTCATCAATGTGATAGAGTCAGGTGACAATCAGGGTCTTCGAACAAATAATGAACGAACCAATACCCTACATGAATCTCGACGGAATGATTATGGAGTTGAATTCGATCACGTGAGACAAAACCAACCTAAAAGGCACTAAGGACTCCTTTCAAGTGGTCCAAGGATCTCATCAATGAGGTGGATGAAACCAGGATATAGGTACCTCTGGGTCTTTCCTCTGGAATAAATGTGTTGAAGTCGATAGAGGGAGACCTACATCTACCAAGGCAATGAGGTTTCCTTGATAGAAGTGCGAGGGGGACAACCAGAGATATGGAAAAATACTCGAAATTGAGACACTGAATGGGGAACATGGAAAGGGGAGTACAAGGGACTCAAACTTCCTTTGTTTAGAGTATGACGACAAGGATGACCTAGCAGCAGATGATATTGACTCATGGAGAGGGAATCATAGCTGGGAAATCAAGGAGATGAATGCAATGGGAGATACTTGGGGGAGTAACTAGAATAGTGATATCCAAGGGATATAAGGGAGACTCATCACATATTACTTTGAACAAAGGAGACCCAATGGGGGGAAGCTTCCATAATGGGAGACTATATGCAATATGTGTTGGTGCATAAAGACACCGTTTGGGCCTTATTCATAGTTTAAGGAGCTCAAAGAATGGATAGAAGTATGCTCAATATGATACTATCTAGTAGATTTTTGTCGAGCCCAATACAGTAAATGTTTGATGGTATTTTCATTTTTAGAGAGTTTGAAAACAAGAAGAAGAATCCGTTGGGGTCTCTTTTTCATGCAGTAGTCTCCTATGTCTGAAAAAGGATAAAAGTGTACAAAGGAGAGCTCTCCCAACTAAAAGGGGCAGAGATACTTATTTTCCATAGGTATTCCAACCAAGTCAAAAAAGTTAAAGCTCTACTGATTGGATGGTCAGGAAAATACTTTTACAAGCATGAACAAAAACAAGTTTGCTTGACGATATTTTCTTTATGAGAGGGCTAGAAAAGAGATGAAATACAACCCATGATGATATTTTTCGTAAGTTATGATCCAAATGTCTAAGAAAGCATAAAAGGACACAAAGGAAAACATTCCTAGCTGGAAGGTGCTAGGGAGGTCCTTTTCTTTAAATAGTCTACATAGTCCAAAAAAGGAGATAAACAAGGCCACACATATGCCCTTTAAAATACTTTAATGTGTGTGAAAGGATGCAAGTGTGCTCGACAACCTTTTCATTATTTTAGGAGTCAGAAAATAGGTTAACAAAAACTTCGTAATGGTCATTCAAGCGAGGAGGAAGTGTTCGATGTACCAAAAGGGGTGATGCTATGGACATGGATAATATGGGTAAAACATAATAGTGGAACACTAGTGGGGCATACTTACGGGATGATGAACGATGAAAAAGAAAGCCAATATTTCAGTATGGATGGAGCGGAGGACTCGTGAACATTCCAATACATACAAGGTGTAATTTGCGTGGTGGAACACAAATTGAGGTAACTCCAGGAAATCACCTAAAAAAAGTAGGGATGGTGGTAGTTTAGAAGGTTGTTTCTTCACTCGAGATATTTTTTCACAGTGGAAGCAACTTTGTATCCTTATAAAGGAATATCCATACATGAGCATGGAATACTGGGGAGATCCATAAATGACTCAACTTCTAGGACAGGTCTAGGGACCTTTCAGTACGCATACATGACTCTTTGTGGTTTTAGTCATATATACTATACTAACATAGTGGTATCTAGATCATACATGTGATAGATACTGATGACATACTATGTGCATGTGCAGACGTGGGTCCGCACCCTCCAATGGGGTACCACCGACGTAGGGGAAGGGTGGAGGGGTTAGATCCACCCACTCATGGGCATAGGAGGTGGCAGAGTGCGACATTGGACTCACTGCAGCTGGACATGGAGAGGATGCTAGAGGGGGTGACGGATGATGGGTGGCAGTACCTACACAATGATCTGATCGTCGTGTGCTAGGGATCCTATGAAGTGGATATCTCTCATGAGGAGGATCATGGTTGTTGTTCAGTATGTTAGAGGGGCAGCACTGTTGATGTAATTGTAACTTCAGAATGTATTCACTTGTATTTCTTATCTATTGTAACCCGATGTTCATTCCAGGATGTATTGTAATGTATTTGAGTCATGTCATACCCCGATGTTTATTCCAGGAAGTTTCTATAATGAGAAAGTCATGTCAAGTCATTGTGGGTAACCCTCTTATTGGTCAAGGGTTAAAGTCCCCATAGTTGTGGGGCCCTTGGGTTATTAGACTATCCTAGTGAAGTCGACCCTAGGTGAGTCATTGTAAGTCAGTGCAATAGTCCCCACCATTGTGTTACCCTCCTATTGGTCGGAGGAGGCAAAGTCCCCACAAGTGGTGGGGCACTAGGGTTGTTAGACACTCCTAGAGATGTCGGCTCTAGTAAGTAATTGTTAAGTGAGGTCGACATGTTGGAGTGCACTTCAAGTGAACAGAAGAATATAAATAGAGAGTGAGAGCTTCTCTATTTATCACTTGCAACACATCACTCAGTCACTCAAGTGTGGCACATTAGTGAGGAAGGAAATACACTGGGACTAGACAAGAAGAAGGCTACTGCTGTCGGGAGTGCATCTTACTGTTTTGGGCTTTTACTGTTTTGGTGTTGATTCTATCTCTGAGGAAGTTGCGGGGTTTTCTCCTTTATGGTTTCCCCGAGGAAAACTCTTTGTGTCTCTTGTCTCTTGTGTTGTGCTTATGTTTTATTGCTGTGCTTGTTATTCTCTCAGAGAAAAGATCCTAAGATCATAATGCTAGCTTATATGATGAAAAACTAACATGGAATCAAAGCTAACATGAGAAGAAGACATTGTGCAGCTGCAGAAGCTAGGGCTTCTTAATTTTTAGGTCTCTCTCCATAATCTATCAACAAAATTACGCTAGGATGACTCTCCATTGAAGGGCGCATCTTTCTGTCAAAGCGGAATTCGATTCCGAGCATTTTCAGTTTTCGATGTGGAAATTAGGGCTTTCTATAGAAGAGGAATTTTTGAGTAAGACTAGAATAGGATTTTTTTCCTCATCAAAACTGAAGTTTAGAGACCTAGATCAAGAAATTTGGTTGGGTGAAACTCCGGGAAAGTCAAACCCTAGTTTGACCCCGAGCTGGAAAAAGCCTAAATACTAAAACTGATAAGTTTTGGTAAATTCACTATATTCCTAGTTTCGAGAAGTCTCAGAAGCTTAAAATTTCAGGGGCCGAATATAACATCTTGATGAAATTTTTTTCCAAAAATCAGCCTCATATTCTCTATATTCTGGGAGATATGATCCCTCCAAGTTAGGGTTCCATCCTCTTCCAGAATTCATCCTTAAACAGGACACCTGAGGAGAATTGCAATATATTGGGCTACAGAGGTCCAAATGGAATTCCTAAAGATGTTCTAGAAAGGGCACATACTTTAATTTATGTGGTCCAAATATCAGACTTAGAAGATCAACCAGTGACACGTGGCATGCCATACAACTTCGCTGTTCTGAACAGTCCTGTAACAGGTCACCTTGGGAAAAGGATCATAAATAAAAAATAGTGAAACCAATTCTGATTCAACCTATGGTTTTGGATCAGGGACATGCGAGGTTACCTTAGTGAGAAATTTCAGACACAGAGGATCAGAAATTTAGGAGATATCACACAAACAGTATCAGGAATTTCTGCAAAAGAAATTGGAAAATTAGGTCTTCCTGTTCCGGGAGCTTCCCTCCACTGTTTTCAGAAAAGGAGTGCATTGGAAAAATCCATTTGAGGAGATATATCTGTCTATCCAATCATATCTGAAAGATTCCAAGTTTTGAAAATTATGGTTTCTGTGGCAAACCCTAGATCAGCGAGCTCCGGAACCAAGATGGACACCTCAAATTGGTAAGATCTAATCCTTTGCTATTTTCATTTGAGGTTCTCATTTCAAAGTGATC